>JAPYYT010000770.1:0-58545 GCA_030522565.1 Ceratosolen corneri | reverse complement strand
GTGTGACACGATGTGCCTCGGACCTGGGACTTGTCGGAGGAGTTTTCTCTTCTCCACTCCCACAGTAGAGTTGAGGAAGGTAAGCTTCGATCTCAATCCGGCCACGACCTTTTGAAGAATAACGTAAAGGCAATTCGGACTTGGAGTTATTTCTACGAGTAAAGGGTAAGGAAGGAGCCCTCGTACTAGCAATTGGGCATTCAATTTACAACTGAGCGTCGAGATTACAAGGAAGACATCCAATCATTCTTGAACATAAATGAACGAGTGAATATATCTACATTTTTAACCGAAATGAAGCGACTAACGCAATCCGCAGCAATGCATACGCAATTACTTTGCATTCGGTACTCCCTCACCCCCTCCACCATATGTTTCTCCGACTCACCATCTTGGGGAGAAATTATTACTTTAATCAATACTAATTCTACCTTATATTCAGCGACATACCTCAACGCGTGAAACAATTATCCTACACAAATCGCAGAAATCCAACTTAATTCCAATGGCTATTCGCCAATCAGTCCGGCGCACTTCAATCGGAATCTCGGTCCACCCCCACAACCTTTACAACCTTTCATGCGAAAATATTTGATGCATGCGCGCACACTCGCGTACGCGCATTCGCTTGAACGATCTCGCAGCCGCGAGTTGCGCTTCGTGTAACCGAGCGATAGCGGCCGAGGGGTAGCTGCGGGCTCGTACGGGGAATCGTGGACGCTGGCCGTGAAGGGGGGATGGGGGGGGCGGACAGTGGCCGGGAGCCAGTGGTAATCGTCGTGCGCGCCGTATCGACGTCGACATTCTGCTCGGCCACCAAGATCGTTCTCCTCATTTTTATTACTTTTATTATTGCCACATTGCGAACTTCCCCATATTTCCAAGCCGCACGAAAGCCTGCGTGTCCGCCTTGCATTCATGCCAATGATACTCGCCCCCGAGCGCCACCCCCGAGCGCCACCCCCGAGCGCCAGCCCCGTTCCGTTTGCCTTTTCTTTTCTTTAATTATGCCTCGCAGTTCGGCTTTGAATTTATAATATTCGTTGAAATGTTTATTATTGCAGGGAGCTGCAAGCTGGGCATAATGAAAAAACTGAAAACTTACAACCGTATGAGTTTTCAATTATGCAAATTGAGCGCGTATTCGTAAAATTTATTCTCCACTCACTTCCACGGCGTACTCCCATCGAGCATATTCCTCTTCAAATAATTACATTCATCTTATTTATTTGCCCCTCTCGTCCAAATATTATTCATTTGCTGAGAATTCAGGGAACATCCGAGCAATAGCGAATTACAGTTTACGCCTTAAATCGCTCTTGGCGTGAAATAATCATGAAATACAATTTAAATACGGGATTATTTTTATTTACAACGAATTATCATATTTAATATCTCTTTAAATTTTTATTAGTTAAATTTGAATGAACTGCCACCGATTCCCAAGTATTCTATCCTATTTCATTCGATAAGGCTTCTTTACTTCTTGATTCAAGTTTTTTGGTAAAATAATTTTTAGTAATATTAAAAAGCATAAAGAATTTTTAGGCAAAATTTGCATCCCAAGGAAGCTTTGCTCGAAATCAGGATTTAGGTTTTGATATTATTGGACAGTACTTTATCTCGCAAGAGTAAGCAGAAGTTTGTAACGTTTATATTGAAATGTAATAATAATATGCCGAGGCCCAACTCCTTGGCTACAAATATTAATTTTTATTGAGGTCTCGTACAATAATTTCTCCCACTTGCAATTATTCTCGTTATTCTCGTTATTTTCATTACATAACCGAATACGTAGCCATCAGCTGCTTTTTATCAATTTTTCTCGCAGAATTTTTTATTCCACTTGCTCGTCTTGCTTCAGGCATTGCTTGTTTATTTTTTATTTTTTACTTCATCAACGTTACGTACACGTGGATTACGAAGAAAGTTAGGACAAAACAAGCTCCCACCAACATTACTTATAAAATGCTTGAACGGAATTAACGTTTGCATTCTTCCTCGGCCTTATAAGCTCATACTTTCGTTAATGCGTGTACTTTAGTTCTTGTATTTAACAATTTACTTTATCGGTATTTCCATTTTTCTTCTCACACAACTCCACTATTATAGTATAAAGAATGTAGTAGTACATTTGGAAGAACACTTTTAAATTATATTTCGTACAATCATTATACGACGGATATTGTATTTAATTATGTTTACTTACGTTATATAATGCTAAATGAATTCTACATTACTTTAACGAATTTCCCCTTCACAAAACATCTTTTCGTGCGATTTTATAAGGAGGGCGAGCAAAAAGTTTCTCACTTCTATTTTCTAATCTCACGTTACTTTATTAAAGTTGAATTTCATTAATTTATTATACTCTATTACAAATAATCAGTTACATATTAATACGATTGGCATTTAATCATATCAGATTTATTATTGTTAATTTATTATGTACGGTTTCGTTTTATGTTTAAGCTTTGAAATTCACGTGGCAAGGTACATTTGGCTCATATTCTTATTGTAATAAGCTCAACAGGCTACTATTTAATTATACACAATACACAAAATAATTAGAAAAATAATTGCAACCGAATACATGGGGATGTAACAGAAGATGGTAGCTTATTTATAGATTTTTCACGTATTAAATGATCGATGTGAGTATTAAGTAATCGTCACACGTCACTCTGATCCACATACACCTTGCACATTTGCATATGTCCATACTACATTATGCCACAATAATAGTGATATACATAATCATGGCTGACAACTTGAATATATATATCTAAAACTGATGATAATCTATTTATTGTAATAGGCTATGAATGAATTTCGTAACTTTGTATGTAAACAGCACGTAAGCGCGAGTTTTAGATTAGTTACTAGTTGTCTAGTACTTTCTAGTAATGCAAATATTCAAAGTACAAAGCTCATCTATGTGCAATTACCAATGTCATTCTAAGCTTCTTAAAGTTAAAGAAAATCAAGCATATAATGGGAGATATTTTGAAGGATAGAAAATATTTTAAAAACTTATGCTGTTTAAGCGCTATGATAGACTCGACGATACAATGGACTTTCGGGTTAATTGAACTGATAGAGCATTGAATGGTGGAATGAATGAAACTCGTTGCCAATCAGCGAATTTTAATTAATGGCAATAATGGCAATTGCCATTTATAAGATTTGAAAAATCTACAATACATTTAATACATAGCAAAGGCCAAATAGAAATCTTTTGCAAAAAAAATTTAAGAGAAACAAAAAAATTAATTGCTATAAATAAACAGGTTAATGTCCATTAAAATTAAAACGCATATCTATAAGCTTTCGTGTAAAAATACTAAAATAATTTAAAAACTTCATTTGACTTTCTAATTTCCCATTGTATGGTTGTAATTTTCCTTAAGCACTTGCATTTAGCATTAAATTTTAATGGCTGCAAAATTTATAAGTCATTTTTTTTTTTTTTTTTTTTTACAGTTCTAAGAACAATATAATAATTATATGGACATTAAAATATAATTTTACTCGAATGAAGAATAAGAGAGAAAACATAACCGAAATGTGAGACTAAAGCATATAGCATGTCGAAGATATAGATTATATGGGAGTTAAGGGAGAAAATTTAAATATATACGAGAAATGGAGTTGAACACACATTTACACCTGAACTCGCCAAACTACTACGAACATACACCGACGAAACGACATTTCCCGAGTAAATATAACGATAAGAGACAATATTAATCACATTTATCTCATAAATCCCTTTAATTTTAGTGTCCAACGTGATGAAGATTCTTAATAATTATTTAAATGAGGTTATTTTTACAACAACTATAAGACTTTCAAGCTGGATATCGAATATTCTCTGATTATTATACGTAAAACAGAGTTTTGGGGCAGCTTCTGACCATTGAACTTTGAAATAATTTATTTTATTTCCACTAAAATACCATCAAAGAATAAAAATGACTTGATGAGATAAACAAAAAATGTCATAAGAATTCTATTTAACACGATCAAAGTAAAAGTGTTACTTTCCGAAAATACGGATATATTTGGAAAAAAATTATTGCCAAGATAGTATCATATATATATATATATATATATTAATATTATATATGACTTGGATATGCCTAGAACATTTCTTTTTTTTAAATAAAGTTTTATATTTAATAAATCAGTTCTTAGAACATGTTTGATACATAAAATTATTTTTCACTAAAATCTACAAAATTGTTTTCTTATTTCTTTGGTTCAACATTTTGAGGATCTATATATTTTTTATGAAAATCCAAACGAAATAATTACAACGAGTTTAAACATTTTTCAGACAAAACAATCAAGATACTCATCATTAGAGAATTTAATTGAAACTAAATAGAATTCAAATATATATTTGTTATATATATAACATTTATTTGAAATGTCGGAACTATTGTACACATTCTAGAGATGTATTTTGTTTTTGTTTTTTTTTTAAAGCATCTTGTATATAGTATGCAGTTTCTTAATGAACGGAATAAGCGATAAAGTGAGGAAGAATGAGAGAGAGAGAGACATAGGAAACGAGATAGATGCGAAAGATGTAATGATAAAGTGAGGGAAGGAAGGAGAAAGTCAAAACCTAACGGTGTAAAAAGTTTGGAGGAGGAATAGCTTGGGCAAGTGGGACTTTCTCTCCTCGTCGATGCTCCAAGGGTGGATTTCCGGCAATTTACGGTCATCCACCGAAACTGATTTTGCGGCAACGAAATTACATCGTCTCTTCTTTCTCTCCCATCCTTCCTCCTATTCTCTTCGCTCTTCGTAACGATCATCTGCCGGCTATCGTGAATCCCTGTGTTGTATCACCTATTCTCCAATAACATTTGGACGTACCCGCAGAGAGATCGTTTTATGGTTTTTTACGACTTGGAAGGATATTTTTTTGATTCTCAGGAATATTATAGATTCCCCATTGTTCGCTATGTTATGTGTTCGCCGTTTATAAAGAGAGGGTCGGACTTGGTTCTTAGAGTAATCAACATTATGACAAGATTCTCAAACTGCTCGTCTTATATAATTCTTTCAATTGAATTATTTTCTCCGTCTCTTTTTTTTTTCAATCTCAAAAGCAATTTAAACCTCCGAGATTTATATTGATTGGAAGTAAAAATGTTTATTTTAATTTCAGGTATCCAAACGAATTTCATTTACGAATTTAATTTAACATTTTTAAAAGCACATCCGCTTCTTTATAATTGCCATATCTCATTAATTATTATGAGGTTTCGTTTCCAACGTAAAATGCTTAATAGCCAATTTGCTTAATCTTATTATTATAAAAAAGTGAATTGCCCGAATTTACAAAATTAAGCGTTCGACTGACTATTTATTTAATTGAATTTCCCTCGTAAAGTCTCTGCTTTTTAATATATACATTAGATTTTATTCGTTGATAACACTTGAATTCTATTTCCTAAAATCACGTACTCCATATAGAAATTATTTATTGCGTGCCCAGTTAAAATAGTACATAAATGTCCTTTAAACAATTTCTCAAACTAACTTGAAGACGGTAGAGTATTTTCTATTGAAACTAATTATGTTTAAAACATAGATTTTAAAAAACAATAACTAATTGAAAAATATCTGTACTTTTACCTCGCAAATCGATATGATGAATCAACTATTATTATTACGTATAAATTGAAATAATTAATAATAATTTTTTTTATTGAATACATGCAATTAATTTACTAATATAATTTTTAAAATAATATTTAATATTTCGAGCCTTAATTTGGATGATACTCAGATCTGTAATAATAATACGACAATTCATAAGATTCATTTAGATTGATTGGAAAAAAAAATTGAAACAAAGTACCTAAAACAGTAGATAGAACAATATAATTATCGTAAAAGTGGCATAGCAATTTCAAAACGACTCTTTATTTGAAGCATCGTGAAATATTATCGGTACACTGATAAAAGGAATTTTAGCGGTTTACGCTCACCACGAAGCATATTGCCAAGAAGAAATTTGGTAAAAACCATTAAACGCGGATTAATCATCAAAAAAAAAAATAATAAAACAGTCACTCGACAAAGTACGCGAATATATTTATTAAATAGAACATGAGTTTCCGATGAGAAGAGTAGATAGAGTTATAAAGGCTAACTGGTCAGGCAACCAAGCAGTTGTCATTCTATTACGAGATATGAGTTAACAAAGACTGGATTGAAAATATGTTAAACATAATCTCGAGTATGTCTTATCATAAATGTCGACGGGCTGCAAATCCCTAGAAACGACAAAAAGCCAAAGTATAAGGAAGATTAGGAATTCTCGACATAAATCTCCTCTCTTTGCCAACCATTACAACGAAGTACAAAAACTATATATCAAAATTCATGAAAGCTGAAACTAAAAAAAAAAGTTTCATATAATCCAATGTACAGTTACATAGAATGCGTTTTCTAGACTAAACAATAATTGTCATAATATACATGAAAATTTGCTTAAAAAATATTTTCCAAATTTTACCCATAATTTTATTTAATAATTAACTATCCGTGCAGTAAAAATTTAATGCCAACTACGAGATTCTGCATTTCATTGAGTATTGGCGTTGAGCTCTTTGTATCAGACGATATATATATATATATATATATATATATATGTATGTATATGTATATATATGTATGTATATAGCAATACGTGTGGTGCTTGTGATATTTATGATGACGACAATCACAACGATGTTTATAACGATGACGACGACGACGACGACGATGATGATGATGATGATAATTAAATATGTAATTTTAGTGTCCGTTGTAATATTTATTCGACCCTCGTGTCAATTAAGCAGCAAAATATATATTCTAAATACCGTCAATTATTAGCATTATTTGATTTATCTTCCTGGCGAAAGCCAATGACAAAAGATAAAAGGTACATTGGTGCACAACGCGATCGTAGGATACGGAAATTTACAAATTTCGTTTTGCACATTAATTAAATCAAATAAACAATGCCGGCGTATTTTAACGCGTATTAGACGCGCATTGATCAGGCAATTGGAGCCCGCATTTGCTCGACAATCTGTAGGTTTAAGGGAAAATAGAACGGAAACAATAATTTCAAATGGAGACGCGTATGCGGGGCATTCAATCAAATATTTTTACTGATTCACAGAATGATTCGTCATTGCTTTATGTTTTGATATGCGCAAATATTTAACGTAATATTTAAATAAATATCGATATGGAGTATTTCAAAATATATTTTTTAAACGTACATTAGGTTATAAATAATTTATTGTCTCGTCTGAAGACAGGATAATATAAACTACAGTTTTATCTTTAATGCCTATTTGCTGTTTCGATTATGATTTGTCAAAGTTATATGTAACCCCTATATATATATACATAATTGATATTACAAATTTTAAATATCATAAAGGAAATAGCTAGAAATTTTTTGAAAACTAACTCAAATATGGTGTCCATTTATTTTTTTATAAATTTTTTTATTTCTACTCCATTACATATTAGTTTAAAAACATCATTTTCATATGCGTGCATTTACGAAATCAAGCAAATATGAATTAAATACAATTTGAGGGAACTAGACAGCTCACTTTTTTTAAATACATTTTTTTTTATTTTTTATTATTTTTACAACTCGGTTAACTAAATAAAACTGGAAGGAAATACAGATGCAACTTTGTATACGATATTTATCGCTATTATTATAAACATTTAACAGATTTGCCGCAACATTTAAAAAAAATGTATATATATATTTATTGTTTAAAGTGATATTACACTTTATACAGTCAAATATTAAAAATCTTTATAAATTGAAAAATCTTTAAAATTATAAAATTTAAAACTGAAATACCTAAAAATGAATAATTTTCGGTAAAATTGAAAAGTGAACATGAAGCTTGCTGTTTCGCAAAATATTGCATATATTTCAAACGTGGTTTAATAAAACTTTTCAGAATTACAGGAAATTATTTAAAATCAGAACACTATAGAGCAAATCAGAAACAAATTTTTGTGCAATAATTATATTTGCGTTTGGATTATATAATAGCGAGTGGATTATATTATACAGAGTTTGTAGGATGCTATAGTTTTTCCATTGGCAGATCAACTATTTTAAGAATTTTTATATATACCCAGTGATAATACATCGAGAAGAGAGTTTTGTTTTCAAACATTTCAATACAAATTCTAGATATTTTTCATTTAATCGGTTCAACAATCATCAACAATTCAATGCAGTTATCTATTGATTGTGGACCTTTTGTATGAAAAAAGAAGAGAGAAAAAACACAGTATCGTGAACATCTTCGGTTGCGGTAAGCTTTTCATTCGTCAAAGGGTTTGGTAGTTTCCATTTCGAGTCGTACATATCTCGCGTTTTCATGAATATCGCTAATAAAAGGCAATCTTTTTGTTCCTATAATAATGCCTATGATAAATAAGAGGAAATGCCATATACTCGTGTTTGATGATATTTACGTAAGTGGAAATGAGCTGGTATGAGAAATAAATTTTAGTCAAACTGAGTAAGAAAATGTTTTATTTTTGTATATTATGTTTGTGCATTTGGTTGTTTCCGGGAATGACTTTTTACCTTTCATATAAATGAAATAATTGGAGAAATAAATATTTTTGCCAACGGCACGTCTCTTAATATTATTTCAATATTATTTTCTGTATGTAAAAGATACGAAGCGTATAAATTAAATTTTGAAAATATTTGAAAATATTTTTAATTTTGAAAATAGAGAAGTAACGTTAATTTTATACGAGTACTTTAGCCTTCTTTCTTGCAAAATAATTTAAACAGCGTTTGTTTTATTATTAAAATTTTTCATATACCTTTACGATAATATAAACAAAGTGTCGATATAATTTAATGATGTATGGGAATATACGACGTATTTATATATTTTAAAAAATTCAGTAAAATTCTATGTACCTGTAATAATTCATGATAATATATGATAAAGGTTGGGAGAATTCGCGGTCTTTTTGCTGGAAAATTTCTTTTTATAAAATAATTACAAAGCAAATGCAAAAGTATCTATCAGCCTGATATTTGCTGATACCATGTATAGAGAAAATATTGTAAAATTGTACAAATATGCGTGAAAATTTACATGTTGTTAAACACTATCTCGTATCTCCTTTACTTCTGTAATGTTGTAAAAGTTCATTTGTTGTAAAAATTTATATATAACACTTTTTGGTACGCTCTCTTTATAAATTCAGAGTTAATTATATGAACGATAAAAAAAAAACGAGTGAACTATAACAATTAGGAAACTATGTGACCGAGAAACAACTATTTTCCCATTAACGACAACTTATATAAGATCGTTGTTTTGTGAATTTTCATATAAAAATGCAAACTTTTATGGCAATAAATGGCTTTTCGAATGTGTTCGAAGTAGATTTGGAGTGTCGTTTAAGACTCTGAAGGTAAGGAAAATGAAAACAAAAATTTATGAGGTTTGCAATATAAAGAGTTTGCACATAGCAGCACTTTTTCTTTTAATAAATCAATCATTTTAAGAATTTCAATATAAACTTCACGGCATTATACTCGAGCATTTGACTTTTAAAAGCTCAGTATGGAAAAAGTCATTTCTACGTCTGTCAGTATATTCATTATTAAGTACAATCGTTGACGTAACTGAAAGTTATATCGTAATTTTTAATGTCTCCACGCACTTCAACATTTCCATGCAGAAAACATACGAAAACTGTTCTTTGAAAATTAAATTGAATTACTTGTTATCTAGCCGAGTAAAAAATTATACTCTAACAACTTTTACAAGAGTAATTTCAGATGGATTTAATCTGCAGGTAATTTTCAACTACTTTGTCCATTAAAGTGAAATATAGTGTGAAAATTAATTTTCGGTCAAATTTCCGTATGGCTTTAAATTATTTATTATTCAGGGGCTTTGAAAATTCGTATCGATCTATTTATCCAAAGCTGATTATTGTTTGTAATGATACAAATGGGCCTTGTACAAATATACAATAAATAATAATAATAATAATAATAATATAATTCACTAGTTTAACGTCTTATTTTTACATTTTTAATACCGATTCTGTCGTCATTTAATACAAGAGACTTTAATTTACATGGACTTCAAAGGACATTGATATCCTACTACTCGGGGCAGACTATCGAGCTAAGAAGAGAATAAAAAGGACGAGTTTTGTGTTGTAATATGCAGTTTGCGGGGCTCTTGGCCGTTTATTAGGACATGTGTGGTGTAAAGAGTCGTGGGCGTTTTATTCGTTGGGTGTACTTCAAGTGCATGTAAGCATCGTCTGGTGTGTATACTTGGACACTAGATTTCTTAGTCCTTTTTTGCATTATTATTTTCATACATTCATTATTCATGCGATGGAACAGTTCCAAATCACTTCATTTTATTTACAGCAAACATATATATATAAGTGAAAGACTTTGTGTACCTGCCATGTGACTTTACTTGGCTCGGTTAAGCACTGCATTTTTTTTGTTAATTGAATAATCTATTTTTTTTCTTTTTTATAATTTGAACTTCCATCGTTAATTTCCATCATTATTGGCTATTTATATTCATCGCCACCTATCTATACTTACTCCAATTCCTTTATTATATCTCGATAATTTTCCATACATGCTTTATCAGAAATTTTGTTTGCTCTCTTTATTTCTGTTTTCGTCCATGAGGATCGTAGTTTCTGGTCACGTGTCATGAAAAATATCGATTTAGAATTAGAGTTGTAGTTATCACTATTACACTTCGCGTACGTTTCGGCAATTTTCACTATAATACCATACGTTCTTCTAATAAATATAACATCATGATTTCGATAGAATGAAGATTTGCGAGCTCTCTTACACGTCAATGACTAACCTATACGACTATCTTCATCTCTATTTTTCTTTTTATGGCTATTTTTTCTCAATTACTGTTTTACCATATGATTTACTTAACAAATTGTCGGCAAATCTGAGGGAATAATCATAATTCCTTCAACTGTTGTTATAACTAAATGTTAATTACATAATGTAATAATTATATTAAAGTCTGCTTTAGAAAATAAATAGATGAAGAGTCTGTTTTTAAAACACCGTTTCTATGTATCCCCACTTCTATATTTTTATGTTTTTTAAATTTTTTTTTAAAGAAATATTATTACCATAAGTTAAACAAATTCGATCGTAATTTTGTATTACGTGCTTTTTTCTCTACGTAAATTTATTGCTTGTAACATTTACGATAATCCATCGTACCATATACGAAACTCGTGCAATAATTTATACGTTTCGGTTCAAACAAAAATTTCATAGAATTCATAATACGCCGCAACTTCCATAACCAAATAGAAATTTACATATAATAGACTACTGCTTGTAATATAAAATCTCGGGCATAAATCACAAGTACCCAAGGATTTTAATATCTTTGCATCTAAATTCTGAAACCGAATACAATTAGCAAAGTATTTTTTAAGCTACCACTGTGCCATACACACAACCCCAAATAATTAATGTTTCTTTCAGCTTCAAAGAGAGACTAAAGACACTTGAGGGGCAGAGAAGCACAGAGAGAGGGAGGGCTGTTATTACGGACCAATGTAATAACATTATGTGCACTAGTCTCGGCGCAACGAAGAAGATCAAAGTCGGAACAATTAATGCATCGTTTAAGCGCGGACTATCTCCGACATTTGCTGCACAATGTACAGAGAATCTCCGCAACTTCGTGGTTCAACTATGCAATAGTTGTCATTTCTTAACTCCCTCGCAATGATACAATTACCTCCAATGGCGAGGAATTAGTCAGGCTATTGAAGCAATTACGTGGAAGTATCTAAATTTCGACGAATGCTCCAACTCATAAGATTTCTATGATTTCTCTACGAGTTAAAAGTGATAATTTTGAAAAATATTTATCCATTCCTGCCTCTTTGAAAGTCTTTCCTTGTTTCTCAAAGTTTCCATAGGTACACGTAATTAGGTGAAATCACAATTAATGTATTGCAAATATTAACGCCCTAATGTATAAAAAAAACCTAAATTTCACATTACAAATGTCGAACAAATTAATTCCATCAATACTCACTGTATCATCAACATTACAACGATCAATAATAATATTGTCAGTTTCCAAGGACTCTGTAATTTATTATCATTATAGATCTTCTATTTTAATCAATGGCAAACTTTTTCACATTACTTTGACATTAATTTATTACGTAATAATTGAATTGTATAAGCGAGCATAACGAAAATGAAAACTTATACTTCATCGTAAATGGATGCACAAAATGCAATATATTTGTGTGATAATGAAAAAAGAAAATACAAATACAACAACTACGTACTCGGTGACAAAAAGTCGTCAAGCGGTAAGTTATTGTAAAAGGAAAGTTTAATATCAGGCGCTGATTGTTTGCCTATTTCGTTTATTTTTCATTGTTACCGTTCAGAAATTCGCGCCCGTTATCTCGCCTCCCCACCCCCCCTCCCTTCTTTCTCACCATTCCTCTCGCTCTCTCTCTCTCTCTCTCTCTCCCTTCTTCCCGACCCTTTCTTCCCGATACAATTTCCTCGCTCTCTGTCTCTCCTCCCTTCCCTTCCTGATACCTGTCATGTATACACAGCTGTATGACCGCAAATACGAGCGACGTTTCATTCGATGCATCAATGCATTAATTGGCATCATATGAGGACAACGGCACAAGTGAGACAGACAGACAGAATACGCCATGCGAGAAGAACATAGAAAAATGAGGGAAAAACAAGTATCAACCGAGTAAGAATTATTAATACTTTAACGTAGGAATACTAAACATTATAGAAATGGATATTAGTATATTATAAATATTTAATTATTAATAAATAATTTCGAACAAAAACGAAATTTCAAACACTAAAGTGTTCAAGTATAATTCACTTATATTCTGAAATCAAGGGAATGGGGCCGCGTACTTAATGACAACAATAATTTCGTGGATAAATAGTGAAAGCTACGCAAAACAAAAGCATTAATATGTCCTCCTATTCTCCTAAGTAAAATCTAATTTTCTGAATATATTTAATTAAAGGCTAATTACCAGAAGGAAATATTGAGCGAGAAAGAATGAAAGTAAAGGAGACTCGGCGAAAAAATGGTCCAACGAAAATGAATTTTTCAACATAACTTGACATTCAAATGAATTTGCAAAACAAGAAACAATTAGCGTTAATTGAATTTTAATGTCAATATATTATGTTTCCTTAGGACCTGCCTGGCTCAGGCAAATACATTATATTTGCACGTCTAATTATTCAAATTATAATAATAGTTATGTTTTCAACTAAAATAATAGGTATAATGGAAGAAGGTTATTAAAAGTTAGTTATATATATAAAAAAAAGATGCTTTAGCGTTTTATTGCGTTTCTCGCTTCTTGTATTCTGTATGAATGGGAGATTTACCATTTCTAATAAATATCTGCGATCCGGGCATTCGTATTGTTTTTATTCCTTATATTTTCCCGGAATTTATGCCACACGCGGATTATACGCTCGGCATTCCCACCAAAATCAAAATAACTTCAATAAATACGAAGCACGCCAACAGCTCATAACTATACCTATTATATCATCAAAGCCAACGAGCGATAAAAAAACAGATCGACTGCGCAGACCAATTAATATTAAATGCGCCGAGGACAATTCCCTCGATATCTTGAATATCCTAATATCATATTCTCTGCTCGGATCCCTCCCAACACCCAATACCACTATCCGTATATTGTACAGGTGAAAAGGACGAGGAAGCCATTTTGCAGTTCAACTGCAAAAAAGCACGACGAGAGTGAAAATTCAATTGAAAAAGAATTAATAAAGAGAGGAAAAAGTGCAACAGGAATAGCCAATTCAGACCAATAATTGGAATCCTAATCATTAGAATGCAGTCGGCTATTCGAATACCGCAGCAGCCGTGCCCGGGAGCAATCTTGTCCCTGGGGGTGGAGGATGTAGCATTTATCTGTAAATAAAATGAAGGGACGAAAAAAAAAAAAGGAGGCTAATGGAAGGTGCGAGATAGAAGAGGAAAAAAAGAAAAACTGTGCACTGTTGGCGATTACGTTGTGTGACATGTGACAATAAGAGTGGAGTGTAGTGACAATTTGGTGTGGGAGCAACAAACGCGCATAACTAATAGATCAATGACGAAAATAGATCAATTACCCAGGTGAAGAAAAGCAGGATACAATGTGTAAATTAAGGAGTGAAATGTATTCCTTGAAAAATCCATTCCCTCTATATAACCTCCACTTACTTGCTCTGTCTCTAAATCTCTGTATTTATTGCTTATTTTATAGTTAGGAAAGCTTAAAAGAAGGAAAATTTTCATCCAATAGTTCAAACCTCTGAATTTCATTATGAGCGCCCAATTACGATCGTTATTATCAATACGCTTTTACTAATAATTATAGAAAATTGTGCAAATTGAAGATAAACTTTTATGTTTTAGATTTTTAACAAAGTTAATTAAAATTAATGAAAGATTGGCCCATGATCGTAAATAATACAAGAGGCAGATGGAACTTGTTACCCAAATTCATTAAAATTATCCAGTTATTAAGCTCATCAGCTAACATCTAATGATATTAATATTGAACTCGTAGTAAAATCAAGTTGATGGTGAAACTTTATTCAAATGTACTTAATTTCGAAATGTAAGGCTGAAGAGAGCGAACGATGAAATTACGATTATATAAATTACAAATCATGAAATATTTATATCGTAACAAGTGCATTCAACTCGTTACCTTTTCCTTGTCTATGTTCTACGTTACGTACATGAAATACTCTATAAGATTGTTACGAGCCAACGGCGATAAAGCAGACGATGCCAAACATGCCTCGTAGAATAGCGTATCAGAGAGAGAGACAGACAGACAAAGTTGGATGAAGAGGAAGATGGAAAGGAAAAGGAGAATTTAGATGAGAGAGAGAGGAGGGTGAAAAAGTGCTGTAAAATTAGCTTTCAGGTACAAAATAAATGTATTTTTAACAAATTTCTTTGCTTAATTAGAGCTCGTTGAATAAAATTTGGAACATTTATGACGATGGGTTTAAGGAAAATTACAGCTCGGGCCGAGTCTCTGGAAAGCCGAAAGTTCCGAATTGTCCGCAATTCCTCGATATAAAATGTGTATTTTCAAGTTGAACAGCAGGAACGAGGAAAAGGAATGGCAATTACACTGCTCGGATTTTACGAGATTGTTGGTAGGTTTTCTTCCCTAGCTTTCGTCGCACACAAGAATAAACAAAATGTATAAAGCGCAAAGAAGGAGGGGGGTGGGGTTGGGTGGGAGAGAGAGAGGATTTTACACAAAAACCAAGAGATGGGGCTTGCACAATGGCTAGTGGGTGGTACTTCCGTGAAGCCGAAATTTTCGGATGGAATGCATCTTCGTGGAACTATTCTCTAACGGGACTTGAGAAAATCTCTTGCGACGCCGGTTGATGCGCAAGAAAAGCAACTGTGATATCCCACACTACCGGATTCCTCAACACTTAATGTCTCTTCCTTAATTACGGAAAATTGGCCTCCTAACAAAAGAAACGAGCTCTTGTATAGAAAAGAAGATGAAGAAAAAAGGAAGAAAAATATACTCGCTCAACGGACTGAAAAGCTAATCTATCCTGCGAGTGGTGTCACTCGCGTTCCTTCCTCCTCCCACTTTTTTACTAAACATCATCATTGTCGTCCTCCTCCCCCCCATCCCTTCGGCATTCTCTAATCTACCGATTATCTCTCAAATCGCCTGCTCCGAGTCACATCGCCATTAGCTTTACATACCACCTCACAGGCAGTGTTTTATGTGTACGTGCGCGGGTGTGTTGATAGTTAACCCAAAGGATAAAAGTGGATTTAGTTGTTAAATTCACTCCCACTTGAACAGCAATCATCGAACGCTAATAAGCTAACCAGCCCTCACCACAAACGTCCTCTCTCTTTCTCACTCGACAATTTCCACTGGCTCACGACAACAATAACAAATAAAGATATTGAAACTCGTTTGTCTAATTTAAATAAAAACCTTTTCTCACTAAATGTAAGGCTAATCGAGCAGGCGAGCGAGAAAGACGAATGTCGTAACGAGTTTCTCGAGCCCGGCGATCCTCTCGTCATCCCAAGTCCTCGTGGTAGTGTTTAAGAGGATAATATGAGCCGCCGATGATACCTTCTAAGCTGCACTCTCAGTTGACCAATGCAGGTAATGACGCGATACCTGAGAGGACCTTTGCGTCAATATGTGCCGCCTGGAGTTCCACGTCCTTCCGGCATTTTACGACCTCCAGCTTAAAGCACAGTCCCCGCAGCTCAGTCGCTTAAACAATTTGACGCCACTTCGCAGAGGCTGCATTATCACCTCTTTCTCTCCCACAATGATATGTCACGACTATTCAGATACGAGTGCGCACTGGTGGAAAGAAAATTATTTTTGCCGTGCTTTGGCGAGGTGGCGGTAACAAAGCTCCTTGCGGGATTGCAATTATCAATGGATTAATTACGTAAAGTCGGATGAGCCGAAGGTCCGATAAAGTCCGATAAAGTGAAAGTCTTGTTGCTTGTTACAGTATTAATGGCTTGGTGTCGTGATGATTGGGCGACATCTAGTCTTTAAAATGTAGGAAAAATGAGAAAGATTTACAAAAAGTTCCCTACTGAATAACGAAATAGAGTTAGCAGCCGAGGACCGCTGGCATCAATCAGGCAGAATTCTTATTTATTTATTCAATTAGCTTTTAGTATTGGCGGACAAATAGAGCGAGTTTAAAAAACCTCCCATTGTAAACAATTGTGGAAACTGAGAGTCGCGATAAAAGACAATATCAAAGCGCTGTAGATTTCGTATTTGGCGATTGACTTGTGAGAATTGAAAAAGCCAGTGTCACTGCGCCAGACAAAAGCATCTGAAAAATCCGTGAGCCAATAGAGGCTTAATCGTAATGCCGCGCTCACATTGTTCGGCTATCAATATGCGCGCGCAAATCTCTTTCGATGATAATGACGACTTTGGCAAGGCCTCAACCAATTTGGTTGGGTGATTGGCTGGCCGAGGTGGAGCGTGATATGACGCTTTGCCGTGAGCTCCGGGAGGTTTTCTCGCTGAGGATGGCATAACATAATTTACTGCCAATAGCAACAATTGAATAGAGAATTTTTATTGGTACTGTGCGCCTATTACGCGTGTTTGTCGATGAAAATTTTCCCCAATTTGAACCCTCTTTCGAGCGACATAATAAGCAATGGGCTGAATTATACATGGTAGTTTTCTTTATGCTTTTAGCAAGAGTGAAAAGTAAGTTAATCCACTTGGCGCGATAGTACAGCGATTTATTTACGCCGAGTCAAATGTTGAGAAATTAGCAAATCGCTGCTCCTAAAACACGTCCGCCGAGACCGTCAGTGTGCCTATGTGCGATAAATGTCGATTGCCCTCTTTGTCAAAACGAGTTTTTAAAAACCTCAACACTCCACCAGACACATAGTTTATTGAATAACTTGGTCCAGCGGACCAATAATGCTGGTGCTCCATACTTGTTTTCGAGTATTTTTACTGCCAGCAGATGGACGAGGATGGCGCTATGCTTAATAATAATAATTTACTGTATGGGCGCACAAATTAACAATTATAATTAGCTTTGTCATTAATTTTATGTCTTGGTTATGTTCGTTCGCTACTGTAAATGGATTTCCAATGCGAATGAGCGGTGCTCCAACGACAAAGGGCAGATGACGTGAAAGAAGAAAGGATATTGGATTTGTGCGAGACAAGGCAGACTCTAGGCATGAATTGCCGGTGATTGGTAGATACAGCGTGAAAAGGACAAAAAGAGTGAAAAGGAATGATGGGCCGAGAGAGAATGAGAGACGGTTGAGCGGGGATCGGCGATCGCCGGCGCGGCGGGCGGGGCGAGGGAGGTGGCTGTGTGCGTGTGTGTGCGCGTGTGTGTGTAGGTAGGGGAGAGGGGAGGAGACTAAGAGAGCCACAAACATCCGGATAAACCGCTCCATTCTGAACCTTTGAACTACACGCGTTCCTCTTCCTATTTGTACACACGTATGCAATTGTAGATGTAAATGTTTCACAATATGTGGCTATATTGTTAGGAATTCATGGGAGTCGCTTGGTCGTTATTTTATACAGGATTGCAAATTCAAATGCACTGGTTAGCGACGAAATATCGTAGATTGCGTTGAAGATTTCTTTTTTGCCACGTGGTGCACGTAGTGGTAAGTTACAACGATCGTTCGTAATGTTACACTCTGTCGATGTCCGGTACGACAGTAAGTAATCATAATTTTGTATTTAATAGCCGAAAGTTCGTGCGCTAATCAATCATTGATTTTTAATCAGTGAAAATCTTCCATCGCTGTTCCATCAATTGGGCGGCTCGTTCCTCTTCTCACGAATACGCAACTTAACGCATATTGTTATCATTTGCGCGCACTCGAATTATTCATTATTCAAATTCATTATTTCCTCTAATAAATAAACCCTCGTTGTTCTTGAAACATTCGTTAAAGAGTGTAAAACAATTGAGACAATGGGATCATTTAAAAGGAAACAATGCGGTATTATCATTGGGATAAAGTTATCCTCTGTGTCCAACTCGCGAGCATAAAGTAGCGGCGGTTTCTGACGTCGGAATTTTGTTAATTGCGACTATTCGTGATTTGCGCGGCTGCGGCTCGCCAAAAACAGAATTGATTGGCAGTGGAGAAGAGAGCGAGTCCGGCTAATTATCTGGCAGGAGCGGCGATTGGCCTACATATCGGCGCGAGACGATACGCCGTTTGCATTCGTCTTCTCTAATTAAGCAAGCAAAAGGAGAGAATGACGGTGGAAGTGGCGCTGGAGAGGAAGAGAGAGAGTGGAGGAGGAGGAGGAGAGGGGGGATCGAGTATTCGAAACTTCTCGAGACTTACGATCCTCAATATTCTAGGTGAATGAGTCGAGATTGTAACTGGATTAAGGAAATACTCGAGTCTATGCCGAAGTAAATGGAAGAACATTTCTAATCAACATGAGAAGTATTACATTAACTTCCGGGAGAATATTATGCTTGGCTCGAAACCTGTTTTCCTATGATAAAATTTCTTACCGCTAAACATACATTTATTATTTCTTATAGAAACTAAAGCTAATCATGATAAATAGAATATAATTCAATATCGCTACAACCCATCGATCATAAATTAGAAATAGTAAGCAGAAAAATAAGATAATTGCACATTAATGCTTTAGGTCGCACGATCGATTGCAACAAATTCGTTAAATTGAAAATCTGTCATGTAATATACTTATTAAATTGTTCATGAAATAATTGCAAATGATGAAGAATTGCACTTCATGGAAGAGAGATGTCGGATTGTACGGATAAAAGTACAAATTATCTGATTCCTAAATAACTTTGAGCTTTTATTTTGTCTTATGAATTATGAATATATCGACAGAAAAGTTGAAAGTAACTATATTCGTTGTTAAAAATGATTTTTTCTTTGTTTTTTTTTTTTTTTTGCTCCGTCGATAAAAGTACAAATCAAGAAAAATAACGTTCAATGCTAATTATACAGATGCTGCATTTCAAAATTATGTAAAAGCGGAATGTTATTTGCAATTACCATGAATTTTTACCTGCGAATGAAGATAATATTTTAAATATGTATTTGACTCTTCCGCCATTACTCTTCTCTCATCAACGAATTTCCAATTTGCTCACATGTTGCTTGGACTAGTTATAATTGCCCAGCCTTGCTCGATTCAAATCCTAAGGCCCATTTATCTTCCCTCTACTTTAGCTTTTACTAGAGATTCGTGCTGATGCACCAAAGGACATTGACTGTATAGATTGGTCAAAGAAGAGATGGAACGAAGAGTGAAGTTCCTAAGATTCAAGTAAGGAATCGGAATTAAAGCAGTTACATTGCGGATACGTGCAGCCTCTTCATATATCCTGATTTAAATTAGGTTGGTTGGGCCCCCCCCCCTCGTCACGGCACCAGACTGCACTACTTCCGCAATCAACTCACTTTTGCTTACTCGTGTAATTCTCTCTCTCTCTCCCTCTCTCTCTCACTCACTCGCTCTATCGTGCGCGCGCGCGCGCCCGCGAGCCAAGATGAAATTCATAGGTGCACTAGGAGATTGAATTTTCCCTTAAATTTGTCAACGGAATTTGTCCATTGAATTTCATAGAAATTCAGCCTTTAATTTTGCAGGTGAGATTAGAATTATTTTCGATTGAAATCAAATTCTTATCGAAATATTTTCAATTTAAATTGCCGAGCGGCCACGTTGAAAAAATGAGCAAAGTACATGATCGGTGATCGCGCAAAAAAAAAAAAAAAAACACATCACGTGTTAAAAATTCGAAAGACTGCTATAAAATTTTGATTTTAATGATCGTAAAAAATTTAATGGGCGTGCAACCGTCATTGTTGAAAGCCAATAATGTATTAACAAATGATATTATGCACGAATTGAAATTTAATATGAAACGGTATACACAATAAAAAGAATAATATTTACGAATGGAATTGTGGATTATTGTATTCAAAATCTATTATAAAATCTTTAATAAAATACTTTGCAAAAAATATTTTACGCTGAAATACATGATTTTGACAGCAGATTTTGCAGAAAAATATGTACTCTAATTACAGTATTTTACATTATGTCTTTTAATACATAAATAAGTCCCATATAACCATATATATATATATATATATATATATTATACATTGATTTTCATCTCACGTATTTTGCGTTTCACTATATATTCCACATAAAAGTATGTCGATAGTATATACTATTAGTGCAAATATTTGGAATGTCAAGTCTATGCCGAACAAGCGTGCCAATGTAATTTTCAAGAAGAAATAACGAAAACTTTCAACTCTGAAAAGCGTCGTACAATTGTATGGCGTGCTAATATTAGTTTCGGATGCTGCCACTTTTCGTAGTTGGCTTGACTAAAGTGTCGCATAAATGATAAAGTATCACATAACAGCAATACAATCATTGAACGAAATAATGCCAATGAGAAATTTAATTATCATCATTTACATTTCAACGGCCATATGATGTTTTCACTTGTGCACAAACTGCAATACACGTGATCCACCGATTGTTTTGTATATCCAACAATTACGTGAGATGTGCGCCTTTTTGCAAAAAGTTTCAATGTACATATATGAAATTTGAAAAACTATAAAACTTATATACAGAGACAAAAGGGTAATGTTTATTTTACAGTTTTTATATTTATTTGTATCGAAATATTTCAATTACGTAGCAAAATAATGCTTTTTTAATGAAGGAAAATGTGTTCATTTTTCCGAAAGAAGATTAATGCCGAGCTATGTGTTGCTTAAAGGTATAATGAATATTGTTTTAAGTTTTACAGGCTTAAAGGCACCCTTTGTGGTACATACTTTCTGTTTGCATTAGTTAATTTACGTTGTTATTTAATAATAAAAAGTATTTATTATCATTGTTAAAACGACGAAATTTCCGACGTATTGAATGGAACTTGTCAACTACTTGTTAGTTTTTCAAGGCATTTACACGAGATGTGTGTGAAAGAAGTTTAATAAATTTAATAGAATCTTTAAACAGTGTGACTTTGTACGAGAGAGAGGGAGAGAAGATAAAAAAAAGAACGTTATTAGCTAGAATGATAGGATTCAATTTGAATAGAAGAATATGATGTATTTCTGGTGGTTGGTCGATAGCCAAAAATAACAACTAAACAGAGAGATTCCTAAACAAATTATAAATGTATTGCTTTGAAGTTTCTTGTATTATAAGATCGAGATTTTCGTGCTGATAATTTCCTTAAATCCATCGCGTTCAAGTCAACAAAGTCGAGTGCCAAGTAGCCAGTGGAGTTGAGTTACGTTAAGTTGAGCAAAGTAATTGTAATTATAATAAAATGGTTATACTCGAGTGACTAAATGCCAAATCCTAATAATGCCAAGATCGAATGACTTTATAGATTTATTGCTCGAAAGATGTTAAACTATTAGTTATGGGTTCAGGGAAACTAAAGTGCATCGAGGAATAGTCAAGTTATTCGGGAACTACGGCAAAAGTCTGCATTCTCGCAACTGCATAGCACACCAAGAACGTTCTGCCCTTTCACTAAATCTCATTCTCAGCACGTACGAAGTGAGAGAGAAAGTATGCTTGTACTTGGAGCCGCGGTTATTGCGAGGGATAATACGTTTGTTGCTCTTTATTCGCTTTTGCTTTCATTTTTTCTGCCTTTCTTCTCGTTCTCGCTTATAATTGCTTATTGAATAGGAATGCTCGAATACCCGAGCACTCGGACAATTCAAGCTACGTACTTATCGGTCCCTCGTAATTATCCCCATATAATTAATAAAGCAATCAGAAACAACAATGGAGATGGAAAGATAGACGTACAGAGATATAGGGGGAGGGGAGTGCATGCAACTTGAAAACTTAATCGAACAGTTTACCGCATCCGCTCAACTAGTCCCATTAAGTGGGCTGCCTTCCGGTAGTTCTGCAGTTCCTATACTTAAAAGTTAACTCCCATCTCTGCTTAACTCAACTACATCAAGCCAAGCGCGCCTAAAATCCTTACCGATGTGCTTTTCTCCAGGCAAGCCGTCGAATTTTCCAAAGCTCGCCTCTAAAAAAAGTGACTTCAAACTGCTTATAACGCTGGACCGAAGGGGCAAAAGCTAAGGCTCCCTACGTGGCAATCCAATCCCTACAGTGGCAACCGACTAGTTACAAGTTTGATCAGCCGAGTGACTTGCGCGCAAATTCAAGACCCCGCCGGCTTTTCTCTCAATTTCGAATTTGGTAATGCGCAGCCAGCTAACAACTCCTCGTGTACTGAGCTTGTTGTAATCAGCATATTTGAAACTTAGCGCGGCAGCAGGATTCTGTAACAGCTGCACCAGCACAACACCGAGGAACGCCTGATATTGTAATTTTCACATGAAACTTGCTGTCTTTCTTTCAATTATCGTTCAATTACAAGATTTATATTTATATTTGCACGAGCAATCATGGTTGTGCCGATTGTTCATACTTTCCAATGAAAGTATAGTTTGCAATACTCATTCGTAATGGACTAATAATGATAATAATTACAGTGGAGGTGAAAAAGCGTTGTAGGAGTGAGCTTCGTATCGGCCAAGGCAGACAAAGACAGACAGTTTAAGCTCAATATGGTTGCTGAAAAAATTACGCGAAAAGGTCGTGAATTTTGCATCGGCGATTCTCCATTTGTAGGCGATTCCTTGCTGCATTTGCCCCTTGATTCACGCGATTAATGCCTAATCGAGAAATATATAAGCGAGAACCATTATCAATGAACAAGATTTTTAAATACCAATCACCATTTACTTGACTTTTCAAATCAAATTCCATTTGGTTTATCCATTTTTCACGCACCCTCTCGTGAAATACAATTCGCAGGACTCTGCCAAACAACAGCTCTGCCCCCCCCCACCTCTCCTCCTAACCCCAATAACCCCAATACCCCCCCCTCCTCATTCCCCAACCACCCCTCAATACAATCCACCAATTCCAGTCATTAAATCTATTAAGCAGTGATAGGTGGCTGATTGCTCTTACCTGGACAGTGGGCTGCTAATGATGTAGTGCGTGTAATAAAAAATGCTGGCCATCGAGACGAGTAAGAGCGCGGCGACGCATCTCTTGACGGTCGCCTGCTTGATGACGCAACGAGGTGCAATGGCACCCAGCAACGGCACCACCGCTTCGCCCGTTGTAATCTTCATTGCGAGGGCGCGAAACGTCGAGGGGGCAACGGCCAGCTTCTTCCTTAGCTCCACATTCCCCAATGCAAACTCCAGATTGAAATTCTTCCGCCACGCTCTATCGACGTGGGGGGGGGGGGACGCGCACTTTCTTTATACCCTTCGTCCCTACGCACTCGCAATCGTTCGCACTCCCTTTGCCAATTATCCTCTTAGCCCCTGTCCCCCGGACTCTCCCCGGCTCTCCTCGAGGCAAAAATAATCAGCGCTCCTCCTCGTGGGTGGCTTCCGCGTATTTACATTTGTACACGTCTCGAGCGCATTGCGATTTATCGGGCGAATCGGGGCCTAACTGCCGTAAACCCACGAGTACATCTCCTTCCTCGAACTGCTTTCTCCTCTTATTATGGCACGTCCCGGCGCCCTTAGCGCCACTTGTTGCCTTCGCCAATTAAGGCCAACGCCAATGACGACGCCACGTTGCATCGAGAGGAACGCTGTAATGCCAATGACGTCCATCGCGGCCTTGGCTCACGCCTAACCCATCTGGTCTGCCGTCGTCTTCGGCGTTGCTGGCATCTGTCCTTGCTACCATCCTCACCCTTATCCCACATTCCCGACCATCGCGAGCTCCAGCTGCTTGGGCTATGCTAACCCTATGCCATTGGCGATCTATGCTGATTTGCGGATAATCTCGGGGCCCACTGTAATAAGCCTCTCTCAAGAGAGAGAGAGAGAATCGTGCGCTTACATGGCGGGTTGCGAGGAAAAATTGCTCAAGGCTTTTACAGGCGTATGGCTGCTCTCGGAGCAGAAACAACACAAGGACAGAATATTGAGAGGAGGTGGTCGTCCTTCTCACAAAGAAACCATTCGTTAGAAGAGGCGCTTCCTTCCTCGTTCCTCGAGTGACCGGCGTCCACTACTCTCTTCTCCTTCCTCGGTAAAATTTTTTACTCCAACTGTGAAATTTCGCGCTTTCCGGGCGTTGCCCCCTCCCTTGCACTCTCTCCGCGCGTGCGTATGTCTCCACCCCTCTTCGTCTTGTCAATCAGAGGAGGCTGTGTATATATGTATGTATATCTATATATACGCTTCCCTCCGCGAAAAGAGAGTTGGGATGTTATCCGGTTTCGCGAAAGGGAAGGAGTTGCTGTTGCTGCTTGTTCTGCGTGCCTCGGAAATACGGCTGCTGCCGGCCCATTGCTGATATCGGCTTACCACTGTAACAGCAATAAAGAAAATGATATTAAACTCGCGCTCTCGTGAGAAATCCTTATTAATAGGGACACGCTCCTCTTGTCAGGCAAGACAGAACAATGTGAGCGTAAGGAGAAAGATTTAAATTTATGGTATCCGCGCTCGCTCCGCGATATTCATTTATCAAGGATCCGATACAACGGAGTTACAATGCTGCCAATATCCTCGGTACTTGATTGCAGCTTCTCCAAAGGATACATTACATTGCCGATATTTTCGCAATATAAAGTATAAGCTGTGGCTCGTGTGCTGGATGTTGAGAATAAAATTATCAAATTCAACTGCCGAGACAGGCGAAGGGCAATAGGGCACAAATCCAATTTAAAAGACGCTAAAAGCTCTCTTTCTCAATTTGTCTCTAAACTAAAAAATAATAGCCTTTGATAATATTGAAGAATGTCAACCTTTTCTCCCTTCCACGCTCTCGCTCTCTCATTTATTTCTGTGCTTTTCTGTATCCATGTCTGTCTGGCTGACCTACACGCATTCGTTCGGATAATCATTTTAAAATTTTCGTATTTCAGTATTTTTTATGCTTTCGAAGATTATTTCACTATCTTAATGTTAAGTAGAAAAATCTTTTATCGAAAGCGAGCAAAGAAATTCAATATAATTTTCATTTGGCTAAACTGAATTCATAAAGTTAAGAAAGCAAACTTGTGTCTCTACACACTTGAATATCACTGACTGAATTAAGAATTTATTGAATCAATTGGCGAAATAATATATTACACTACTTTTAAAATATATCAGTACAATTTATTCAAACTCAATGATTTCAAAGATATTCTACAGTATAATGGAGACTGATTATTTATCAATCGAATCACATTTAGTCCGTAACAATGTACACAAACGCACGCACGCACACGCACACGCACGCGCACACAAAGTATTTAACGTTACGAAAATTAATTGCGCGAATAGCATAACATAAATGAGTATTACGCTAACCAACTATTACAATTTCATATGATTTTAATCAATTTAAAAATAGGCCACTAAATTTTAAATTACAATTGTAACACGTTATAGTGCTGTTGGAATGTTGGAAAAAATCTTACGACTTTTACTAATGCATATGAAATTATAATTACTTTGCGAATACAAAGTACGGTATAAATTTGTGGATCTCAACAAGGTTGGATAAAATAACAAATGTAATTCAATGTGCTACGGCAGAATAGAGTAGAGAAACCGCAGGCATTTTTGATCATAATTACCGAAAAATATTTTATCTTCTTTTCGTCCTAATTGTAAGAAGAGGTATTTACATCGTAATGTTTCGTCGCTCGATTACTTAAAGTCTACCGAACCTCCGATCTTTGGTGCTCTCTGCCAGAGTAAACGGCGCATGAGAAACGAAAGAGAGGATGAAAAAAACAGCTGAGCTCTTAACTGAAAAAAAGAAAAAAAATGGATAATGGAGGTGAAACTGTAAAAGAAAGGGAGCAAAAAGAAGATAAAGAATAGGCCGCGAGTTGCAAGAAAGAGAGGAATATGCGGTAGGTCTCCTCGCGGGGCATTTTTTTTCCCCTTTCCCCCCAACCCTCTTTAAAGCCCGTAATTTTTGTCTTTCTATCGGGACGACATTTTATCTCCTTTTACGTCACTCTCTCTCTTCTCCTCTGACGATTATGCCGAGACCTTTTTTTTCTCTTCCCTTCATTTTTTGTCATAGAAAAAGATGTCGAGGATGAGCTTGATTTGGAAAATAAATTAGGACAATAAGTTGGTGCGATCACTTTTCTCGGAACGGCAATCTAATGACTTTTACGTTATTTATTTGACTCGAAACAATAGGAAATACATATATACACACACATATATATATATGTATATATATATATATATATATATAGATGCGCGATGAAATGGTTTCAAATTGCCCTCTTAATACTTTAGCGTCATCTACACTTTTGTTTTTTTTGTTGTTAAAACACTGTCCATATCGTTGAATTTGGAGACTGTGATACGACGAACTCTACGCATTTCTTATAAATTTTAAGATAAATTGAAGGCTTTTCGCCCTTAAGGATATTATATTTATCAAGTAGTAGAGGGAATGTTCGTAAAGTATTATATTTAACGAATTGGACGACTCTATGTACATCATAATGCGAATAAAAGTTTTGAAAAAAACTCGATTAATAAATGAAAATACTGTATTTTTAGTTTACATTTAAAGATATTTTATGTCCTTGTTTATAATCAGAAGCTCGAAGTTCTAGAGCGCGAATAAATTGATAATTCAAGAATATTTTCTGGTCGTATGCAATTCGAAAGAGTCTGTGTGTCTATACAAAATCAGATTTTACAATCCAGTTGATGTTAAAATTGTAGTTACGGCCAAAGAGATGCGATGCCCTCCGTTTCTTTTGTCCTTAAAGATATAATGATATTCTGTCCTTACATTTTCCCAATATCTTATAATCATCTATTGAAATTATTATGCCAATTAAATTTGTCGCCCAATAAAAATTGAATGCTGTCCTATACAACAAGTTTCGCTTGCTCCTGCCAATCCTCGATTCCCTCATATTATTAATGCAAATCTATATTATAAAAAGTTTTTATTTATAAGCATGAGATGCGTGCTGTTCGAAAAACATTAAGATAATTATTCACTGAACTGATACAGAGAAATACGAAATAAGCAATCGAAATAATTCCACAATTTTTTCAATACTCTTTTATAAAATCATATTCCAATACAGAAAATATGTTCTTATTAACAAATTTTAACCAACAAACTCCCACTCGTCCTCCCTCGTCATATGACTCGGCCTTTCTCATATCAGGAAAATATTGATATCCTAAATGATTACGTCGAGAACTGGTATTACGAATAAAAGAGAAGGAGGAGGAGAAAGAATTCAAGGATATAAGTGAGCGAAGGTAAATGTATTTCGCTTAACGAGACATTTGTACGTAAGAGGCCAAAGCCGGGAAATTTCTCTGCTGTGGAGTTTAATTGCATAGGGAAGAGTGCTGTGTGCTGCGATAATATTTTCCTTTCTTTGCTCGTCTTATCGACTCTGTGCGTACCTCAACTGTACCTCTTTCCTTCATTAAACAATACAACATAATGGCCTCGTCTTCAGCTTCCCCGATTCTTTATTTTATTTTTATTTTTCTCTTACCCTCCTACGCTGATAATTGGCCTCGGCCAATAACGCCCTAAGATCAATATTTGTTATCATCTCTCGCGATAATTATTATTTATTTGACCCGATGATATTGGCACGTTTCTCACGCAGGACACAAAATTAACGAACTCGACGATAATGTGCATCGCCGAAGGAATGCTTGAAGACTTGACGAAGAAGTAATATTAAAATACATATATACATATATACATATATAGTCTAAATATTATGTAGAATTTATGCAGTTTTTTTGCACTTGCAACTTTTTCTATACCACTACACTAATATATCTTATCTCATTCAATTATGGCTTTTTAAGTAAATAATGCATTGCATATTGAATAAACTCGCGTATGCATGTCGGCAAAGTACTTTTTTTAGTCCATTTAATATTATAGTTTAAAAATGTGAAATATACTACTTATAAAACGAAAAAAGGAATATTGAATTCCAATAAATTGTATAATAGCATTGAAGGGAGCGATTATTTTAGAAAATTTTTTAAAACTTTCATATTTATTAACGAGTATTACAAATTACGTTTAAATACTTAATATTGTAAAGAAATCAATTTTTTTGTAAATAAAAAGATACAATTTAAATGGCATTCGATGATTATTATAAAAGTACAAATGCAAAAATTTACTTAATATTCTTTATATCCCTTGCGCACATATATATATGTATATATGTATGTATATTTTTAGAATAGACATTTTTAGAATATCGAACTATATTTTCTTGAAATTATATCCCAATTATCTTGTAAATTGTTAAAATAATGATGAAATAGTGTAATGTGCAAAGGTAACTTCATTTACTATGCTCATCTGAGAATTCTCGTAAGCCCCTTACTTTCTTATTTAAGTGACACTTCTTTAGCATCCATTTATTTAGAATTTTCTTAATTATGGTTCAGCTTAGAATGAGACGATAAATTTCTATTAATATATTGTAATTACGACGGTAATAATATAAGCCGCGATTTTCCTTATAAACAATTACGTTTATTCTATGTTGCGTTAGACGAAAATTTAACTAGAAAAAAGATAGCATTACGTTTATAGGTAAAAGTTTTTCTTCGCAAACTAATCTGCATCATAGAATATCTATTTACTAATTCGCATAGTACAATTTCTCATTATCTCTCCAAAATAAAGAATTACGGCCAAATGAATGGATATTTCGATTATGAATCTCTCACTTAATAAAGTGATGAATTAACGTTATCCATGTAGAGTTTGAGGCCAAGCATGAATTGTACAGTAGACCTAAAATAAATTCAAATAATTTGCATTCAAGTGTCTGATCACATTCGCTCTTAGTGACGCGAGAGGTCAAATAAAAAAAATTGTGCCTCGGCAATTTCAGATGAAGAAAGTGAAAATCGATGAAAGGGTATAAAAGGAAAAACTCTCAAACGGATTCAATTTCATCAGCGTGTAGAGTCGAATCTTCCCTTCTTTTTCATATACCGTGGGCATATTTACAAGCATTTCGTTGCACCTCAATAGCCATTTAATCTGCCAAATGCACTATCTCTTTTTATCTTTTTATCCAGAGCTCGACAGCATCGGGAATGAAATTGCTATTTGCGAATACTCAACGCCATAATCTTCCAGATCAGCTATTGCATTCGGCTTACGAGTACAATTTTTTTTTTTTACCACTTCAGCTGTTACTAGGAAACGTACGAGGGGTAAGGTAACTTAGGGGCTGGAGGAGCATTTATCAAGGCTTTTTCGCATGCCTAACCAAATTAAAATAAATAAAGCGCCAATGAATTATAATTAATTGTGCGCCATTCTTATTGCGCTAAGTATTGGGTTTTACGATGATACAATAAAGGTTTTCATGCGACATAAAAAGAGCTTTCAAAACTTCATGAAGCAAAATATACTGCCCATAAACATACGTGCGCGCGCGCGCACACGACAATAATACGTGTGTATTTCATATTTTTGTGATGTGGCATCAAATAAAAATATCGGAAATTAATAAATAAGTTTTATAATAATGAAATAAGGATTCTTTAATCATCGTTAAAAATTTATTAAAAAGTTCAAGAATCACTCTATTAACACACTTTTATCTGCTATTAAGCGTACTTCGTAAAACTTTTTAAAATATACTCTTACAAAAAACTTAATAATTACAATATTATCTGTAGTTGGGTATCTTTTCGTCACACTTTTATTATTAAACATTTTTCTATTAGTATAAAACTGCCTTGCGCCGTTAATTTCATTGTATAGAATATTCATGTATTAATTTTATTATTAATATTTTGTACTCTCATTATGTGGGATGATGACACACACACACACACACACACTATCTATTCCTACTATTATTGTATCGATAAATTTCTATGTGAAATGTCATTTTAAAAACATTTATTATTTATTTTTATTTGTACTCGGTAATTAATACAAACTTGCATAAAATAATAAATTCACATTTTCGATATAAAATATATATAAAGCTATCTTGAATAAATACTAATAAATACTAAATTTTCTTCGAACACAATTTTTGTTTTTCTAACCAGAATAAAGTAATAAAGAATATTTGGCTTCCTAAATTGATTTATCTGCATTATAAAATCATTTTGGACGTACTTTTTATATTATATGAAACGGTCTTTTAAAGCATTACAGCAAAATAAGCTGAAAACGCCTTTTACATCTCGTAAAATGGAAGCATAAAAATCCTAAGCAATCGACATGAAGCAATGAATGCACAGAACACAGTAGTGTCTCTCGAAAATAAAACACCTACGTAGAATACAAAGAAAGAAACGGCTAGGTAGATAAATAGAACTATATAGACAGAGAGAGGGGGAGGGGAAGATCGAGGGGAAGGGGGAGAAAGACAAAAAAGTAGACTCAAATTCACAAACAAAGTAACGCTTTTATGTATGCATCTTCGTTTGTATTTTGCAAGAATATGACGTATGCACGAGCCAAAATGTATTGTAGCTTATGTATATATATATATATAGTGTGGACGAAGGTAAAGAAAAGTGAATCATGGGTCAAGAGGAAAGGGAAATTCATAGGGACGATTATGCAAATTTAATTATATTATAATTTGCGCAGTTCGGTATTTATTCAAACGTATTTATAAGAATCAGAACACTTTGTACAAATTAAATATTCATATATAACGAAATTTGATTGAAATGTTGGATGGATCACACGAAAAAAAGACCACATAGAACGATTAAAAAACCAATGGGATGTATTAATTGAAATATGAAAGTAGAAAAGAAGCGCACGATGAAAATGGAAACGTAGTCATGAGGAATGGATAATATATAAAAAAGTGTTTAATATTCAAATTTCAGATGTCGAAAAAAAAAAAAGTAACAATATAAGTATGGAGATCGTTTATTTGACTGGGTAGAGCTTGAAATTATATGAAAAAATTAATTATAAATTGAACCCTGTTATAGCAACTGTATTCGACGAAACTGTTTGTTAAGCAATGAGTGAAAAAAATACTTAAGAAAAAACAATTGAGGAAATGGAAATTTTATTTTTATATCAAACCAACTTCTTCTGAGGACTTTGCCTGAGTTTCACAATTAAAATATTCAAAATAAGCATTATTTTGAAAAAACGAGCTCCTACATTAACATTATTACTTGTTTGAAGAAATGAAATTTCTAAGTTTGTAAAACAAAGCATAAAACTTTCAATCATTTAATTTAATTATTATAAATATTACGTAATTATAATAATGTATTAGTAAAATGATATTTTCTATACTCAGAATTCATTTTTGTAGTATACGTTGTAACTTTTAAAATGTGTATATTCTATCGTTTATATTATTTTATTACACTCGTTAATTGCTTATTATTAATAATAGTTTTGAAGTATGAAATGCACCAATTTTATCATTCAATTAATAGTCTAATTGAAATTGTTTAATGTACATAAAATTTTCGATGCATTCTACACATGTAGATAACAAACGAAGTGTCAGAGAGAGAGAGAGAGAGAGAGAGAGAGAGAGAGAGAGAGAGAATGAGCAATTATAATTAATAATTGAATGTCGAAATTTATATATTTCGTATCTCTAAACTGCTGTATACAATGAAAAATTCAAGATTATGATAAATGGACACACGCTTGAGAATACAAATGCTTTACATATAGAATTTTCAAATAAATTCAAAGTACAAACGATTGGGTTTGTGCGCGTTTGCGCAAGCGCATCGTGCGTTGAAAAATGTGTAAAATGGTGAATTTGATTTCTTGCCTTGTCATACGTGTGCTTGATGTAAGACATGAAAATTATGAGGAACCAATAAAAATTATGGGTGACGCACCTGGTACAAGTGGAAGGAATTTTGTATTTTATTCGAATTCTTATCGATTTTATTTTTTCTTTTCATACATCTCATAATATGGACTATCCCTTCATAATTCAAGGAACGAATAATAAAAATCAAGAAAACATCAAAATCTGACATTCTTTATTCTAGCGCAAATCAAAAAATCTTCGTTAATCTAACGTTAAGAAATAAATAAATAGTTGTTAATGTTAGATATTGAAATCCAGTACCATTATCATTAACAATTATATTTCATATGTATTCTACTGTTGCATGCATTTGTGAAATTTAGTTTAAATTATTGCAAATTTGTCGATGTGCCGTGTCATATAATGGATAAAGGGAATGTTATTTTGAAAATTGACAATTCAATGCTAATACAGAAAGATGTCTATTTGAAAAGACGCATTTTTTTCTTATAGAAAATCCGTATAATAAGGATAATTAATTGTTTCATTAAATGAAAAGTTTTCGAGTTAATTTATAAATATTTCGTTATCAATTAAAATTACGAATGCACCATAAAGTATTTAATTGTGATTTTTCAATAGAACAAATATGCATACATTTCCTTTTTAAATAGTAAATTGAAATAAGATTTAATAAATGCGGCACTTGTTAGAAGTGCAAATTGTGTGTTATTACTTTCAAAATTCATTTTTAAAGATTCGCACATTCACGAATGTATAACAAAGGTGAGTAATAATGTTCACTGAAGGCAGTAATGACTAAAGAAACAACACGATATAATGGAAATCGAGCAAGACGTGTAAAATTGCCTTTTATTAAACGTTAATTAATGCAAAACAAATAATATTATTAATGTCAAATGCAATTGTCGGCAAATGCAACGGCGCTTAATTGATATGAAAATTTGCATTAATTTCATTCCAAATCTTTCTAGCGTTATAAAATTCTAGAATATATGCATTCATTTATGAAGAAATATAGCACATAAATGCATTTGAAAATAAATGCTATTTAATTGTGGCGTAATTTTAACTGTAATGACCATGTCAGTTCAATATATGTTTTGTTCCATAAATTGTAGCTGTATAAACATCAAATTTAAAAGTTATTCACATTCCAAATGCAATGATTTCATTATAGAAAACCGGTAACACAATAAGCAACGACATTTACATAAGAACAGCAAATGTAAAGATGTAAAATAAATTTTGTCGCAATTTATTAATAAAAATTTGTTCCTCCCCCCCACCCCCGTTTTCAATACACGTAAAGAGCCTTTTATCATCCCTTATTGTGATCTTGATATTTCAACTGAGAAAACATTTTCAATTCACATTGGCTAAGGAGTAGTTCTCAATTATTGCCCATTTAATTATGTAAGCACTCAAAAAATTCTATGATCATATAAAAGAGCGAGTGAGTATGAGGTGAGGAGGGAGGAGATGGAGAGATGATAAAGGGACGTGGGTCGACATCACTTGCATGCGTACATTAATACTCTTAAAAGACATTATCAACGCTTGGCCAAGACTAAGTGAAAATTTTAATTTTCCAAGCCAACTCTCTGTCCTCCCGTTATTGCAGCAAATCTGAATTTTCGCCATGGCTACTCGGAATTAATTTCTAATCAGAATCCGAATGGATGGAAAGTTCGTTAAAGATTTTCTCTGTATAATTTAAAAAAAGCGGATAGCACGGGTATATTGTCCTTGTCGCCGAATAAATTAAGATTCCTTCCATTAGTTCAATGATTTTTTTAATTATAAAAATTTTACAATCTGAAGGTACAGAGTGAAGCTAATGGATTCCGCTGATTTCGGATTTTCAATAAAAACAATTTAGCGATAATACATTTATGATTGCTTATTTTGTAAAGTTTATAATTATTAGCTAACAAGAGCAAATTAAATCTTCATTTTTATACTCCTATGATAATAAGTACATAGATGCATATCGAGTAATAATAAAAATATAAATATCAAAGGAGAAGTTATTTTGTTAAAATCGAGAGGAATATTACATAAATTTGAATAATTTAGAACAAAATTTTACCCTTAAGCGTCGACATACTGTAAATCGTTTAAAAAGAGTTTAATTTAACTTTATGATACATAAAAAAAATTGCAGCTAAACACTTTAATGACTACGTAAAAAAAAAAAAATGAGAAAGATACTTTATATTTACAAAGACTAACTTAACCATAATCTAATTATATTAACTAATTATTAAAGTAAAAAGCGTACGATTCTAATAAACAAATGTTTGTTTATATAAATTGGGAGGGAAATAGTGAATTATGTAGTACACCTTATAACTTATATCGGCAAATATATTATTAACTACAGATCATTAACTAAAAAAAAAGCATCGAGCCATGAGTTTACGTTGTAATATTTTCAAATTTTCAAAGATAAATTTAAAGATTCGGCAGGATATTTGAATACACTGCAAAACTGCACAATGTACTTTGTAAAAATACGGAAAACTACATTTGGAAAATGTAGAAAAGAAAAATTACAATTACCTTACGAAGCCTCTGTGTGGGTGTGCCCGCGCGTGTGTGTGCGCGCGCGCGCGCCTAATGACTTTTTGCTTTTAAAGAAATAAATGTAAATCAGAGAGGCAGAGCAAACAAGAGCTTATAAATAATAAAGAAATAAAGTTTAAGGTACTTTAATAAAAGGGACAAGTTTTAATAAAAACATAAAGAAAGATAGGAGAGTAATATACAATTCAGCGTTATATTTACACCTGAGGATTTATAAAAAAAAAAACGATAATACTCTTGATCAAAACATTTAATTATTACATATTTTTTTGTTTTTTGCTTTTTGTTTTTTTACCAGACAGTTTATTTGCAAGTGGATAAGAACATTTAATCATTATCATAAAAGTAAACAAATTTAGAGCAAGTTTCTGAACAACTTGGAACAATGTATATTCAATTACCTTAGCGTACATAGGGGCTTCGTAGAATTTCGTAGAATAATATATAAATATTAATTTTAAAAGAAACTTACAGAAGATAATGAATAAATTTAACATTGAAAGTATTTATCTATTTTATTATGGTTTCAAGAACTTTAACCTTCGGACACGAAAATTGTGTAGGCCTTACAATTACAATAATTGATCGGTTATACTAAATTGTAACAAACTAATGTGGATATAAATACAGCAAGATACATTATATAATGACACAGATAATAGAAGAAATAAACAAGTGTATGTTCAACCAGAGGTTTGCGCATCACTTCTTTATGTTAATAATTGAATACCAAATTAATCGAGGTTAAATGCGAGTAAAGTAGTTGGAGAAATATTTAGAGGACGATAGGAAGTAGAGTGAGGAAGCAAACTCACGGAACAAGTCTCGCAATTTGCAATAATCAATAGTTTATCTACTAAAATTAATTTTGACACGAGAAATTAGGGGAAAAACACGAATGACGCACGCGGATAAAAATTTGATTTACACTTCCTGCATACGCGAGAGTGAAAAGAAGCTTTAAAATGTTAATTTCTCCATCTGCATACCTCAATTACGATTATCGTCTCGGGAACAGAAACTTTCATTGAATCCGAGGACACAAGGACATTGTATATCCCGAACATGAGCCGCCACTACTTCACTCCTTCGCTCATATCTTCCAGCCTATCGTTTAGCTATCGCCTTCGATTCTCACTCGGCCGCTATTATTATTATTATTTCTCCTCTTTTGCGCCGCCCTCTCACCACGCACGCTCTCTCTCCATTTCCTTTTATTTCCAAGTTCCTTAACGCCGATTTACGGCGTCGCGCCAGCGGCAGCCTTAGTTAAAGGTCCGCTTAACCGCTTCCTCGTCCTTAGACCAAGAGTCGCTCTCTCTCTCTCTCTCTCTCTGCTCTCTATCCTCTGCTCACCCTTTGGCGATGATTGCGCCTCGTGTTCGCCGCTGATCGTATTCATTTCTCACAAAGCCCCAGCCCCCAATTCTCTCAGACAACAACAATGCCCAACTAGATCTCGTTACATCTTACATAGAAAATGATTCGCCGGGGTTATTCTTGGCAGGCAGGGCTCTCGAGTCCCTCATCCTCTCAATGACAAAAAAAAAACTATACTTGCCGCTTGTTATTCCCCGTCCGCTCCATCTTCTCACAATGATCAAATAAAGCTTAGCGCTCGGTTTTGTTCGAATTTCAATTGGTGAATGGGCGGTGGGCCGATCGGTGTCACGTGCCATACTTAATTCATTACACGGCGTATTCCGAAGGATGCACACGTTTCATAAAAATGTCAACGCGAAGGATTCCAATGCGAGAGGAAATTCCAGATTCGCAGCAATCGATTCTCAAACATTTCGGCCTCATTTAATATTTCACTTTCGTCATTCTTCGTTTCGGGCAGATTAACGAGCACTCACATTCAAGGCAACAACATACTTATCTTAATACACGAACTCATGACGAATCGTTTGATAAATTTAGAAACTAATATATATATATCTGTATATCTGTATATCTGTATATCTGTAATATATATATATCTGAAACGTTTTCAGAATAGCAAATCAAACTGGTTCATTTAAGATGATTAGACACAAAGTGTATAAGCAATTTGTAGTAAAGCTACTCGTTGTTGTTGTTGTTGTTGTTGTTGTTGTTATGATAAATCTCGAGAAATTTCAGCCTATTAAATGTGCCGGGGATCATTTAGAAAATCCGAAAACTTATTTTCTCCCCGCGGGCTTTGCAATAATTTATGCGCAAATACATTACATTGTAAGCTCGCATAATTTATAAATCCCCGTTTGAAGCAACATGTAATTCACCAACTACACCCTTCCTCCCTCCTCCTCCTCCTTCCCTCTCGCGCGCCCTCTTATGTTTACAAATATAGCCGGTAATAATAGTTCAATTTACAGCCGCGGCCTCAAAACTATACAATTACAGAGCTCATTTATCTACTATCGGGCCCCGAGGAACGGGCAGCCTCGGCCTCCCTCCCCCAACTCCCCAAACTTCGAGCCCGATACTTTCCAATTGACAATGCGCTTTTGTACAAATGAATAAACCGCGCTCGGCCGAGGCGAAAAAATTCAATTTGCCCTCCCGAAGCCACATCAGAGATAAAGTGTGCCGCGCAACTTAAGTAATATCTTGCGCTTACGCGCGCGCGCACACACACACACTACGGCTGCCTTTGGCCAGAGAATAAATGAAAGCGAAAACAAAAATGATAGGCTTCGGACACACGTAGGTAGATTCATACTGCGGTTACACCCCGAGTTCTTGCCTCCGCTTCATAACTCGTCTGGGCAGCGTCGGAATAAGCGAGCCTCCGAGGCCACGGGATTGCGCACCGCTTTTATTATCGGTAACTGGGCTATCGGCCCGCGCCCCGTCCTCGGCTCCGAGTCGTTACTCTCCGCACCAGGTGGTCCCTCCAGAATGCCTCCTCCTCGTCCTGCGACTCGGCCGAGCTCCAGCCGCTCCGCATTTTTTCCCTCCCGCGATACTTGCCCAATGTCAGATATTGCCCGGCTCCCTCATTATTATTATTATTGGAGGGCTTGACGATTGGCTCAGCGCATTGGAAAACACAATGCCACGTTAAAAAGTGCATTGGGTGAGCAGTGTGTGTGCGTGTGTGTCGCTTTTGGAATTTGCAATAATTTCTAGAACGAGAATGAAAATTACCGGGCCATTTCAAGCTATAGATGAGCGATAAAAAAAAAACAGAATATAGATAAAAGCCGGAGTGGCGAGATTAATTTTACCAATGTCCAATCGTGCCCGCTTTTCACGCGCATTTTCATTATTACTGCGATGTAAAGGTTCAAATAAAACGGCGAAGGAAATTAAATGAAGAATATGTTTTGCGGGGCTCCCCGCCCCCCCCCCCCCCCACTCCCCATCCACCAATTACATAAACTTTTCTGATTTGTCACGCATTAATTATCACATGGCAATCGTGTGGATGGAGCTTTATGCGTAAACCTACGGAGAAACTGTTGGGTATGAATTTCATTGAATTTGGAAGGATTTGATTAATCGGCCACTTTGCCATCTCCGTTGGTACAAATTTTTCTTCTTTTTAATCCAATTTTGCAATTCAACGTCGAAATAATTTCATAATCAGGGCATTCGCGCTGAAAAATAATTTATTTCGTACAATACGGAATATACGCCTGAGAATGCATATTATAAGAACAATTAAATGAAATAAGTTTCTGCTAGGATAATTCATTAAACTAGCAAAAACTTGGTAAGCCACTTAGCCTTATACATATATATATATATATATATATATACATACATACATACATACATTTTGACCTTAATTGGATGCCTCGCAGCTGTGATACGTTTTAAGGTTCTACAGTACAAATATTTTAAATTATAATACCAACTTTTTTCATACTCATGCGACTTTATCGGCGCAAAATTATTATTAAAGAACTTTCATCCCAAAATATTATTTAGTTATTGGTAACGAATTGCAGCTCTTTTTATAATTTTATGCTGCACTATTAATATTATGCCGATGGAATTTAACATGCACTTTTTAAACATAATGCGAAAAATTTGCAAATAAAAAAGAAACTTTAATGTTTAAATATGTATTATAAAAATCTTTGTTGATAAACGTAATGGAGGTATTGCGTGTTAAAGTAATATATTTTTGCCGAGCTTATTAATAAACTTCGATTCGTCTGAAACATTAATTGCAAATACTTTAAGTGTATTATATCATTATGTTTTTATTATAAATTATATTATATCTTGATGTGAATTTACTGTAGTCATTGGAATTCCCGAATTACTGATATGCCAGAGTGTCGGAGTAATATTGCTTTTGCAGGGCTTATTAGCAACAAATTGAAGGTTTTTTTTTATTATTGAATTCTACAGGCAATGCTGGCACCCAAGAAAAAACCCAAAAAAACATCTATTCTTGTATTCATAATTGACAATTCTAAAAAAACAACTTCAATTTTACAATCAATTTTACTTCAATTATACAGTTCATAATTGTCCATTGACAAACGATTGTTTTTCCAACTTTCAACACATTTCACGCATTACAATAATAATATTTCTCTAGAGATTATTAATAAATCCGACAATTTAGCTTTATTATGAATAAATTGACACAAGTATTATATATTAGTATACATCTAATATATTCTAAGCAAGTCATATTGTATTAAAGAACTATGTGAGCTTATGGTACAAAAAAAACTCTTAAGATTAAACGAAAATACAATTCAACGACAGGAACTCAACTTTAAATTAAAAATAATATTTATTGTGACAAATGTAAATGGTCGCACGTACAAATGTAAATCCAAAACTATTATCATTGTTATTATAACAAAAAATTTTTTCATATTTACATCGCAATCCATTAAACTTCTCATCCACATCTGCATAATCTTATTATTGCACAAAAATTTTAATATTTTGAAAAATATGCCTGCAAGTATTTCTTTATTTTACTGTAATAATATACATCACATGTTATTAGAAATCAATGGTAAATTAAATTTAATTATAATTAACATCTCATATTTATTCCTATTATTTAAGCCCGCTAAAGCATGTAAAAAAACAAAGACAAAGGAAAAAAAATAGGAAATTAAAAATAATTTGAAAGTTACGAAAGGATTTTTGAAGTAATTTCGATGTTTTATACGGGCTTGTAAATCTTTTTCTACGAACTACATACACTTTAAACTACACACCTGTGTACATCCTGGACTTTTAAATAGATACTTAAAAATTTCTGAGGGGCCTTGTATTTAAATTATTTCCATTTGACGGCTATAATTTTAAAATAAAATTTGTTCTTATTTTTCTATTTCAGCGAACCCGCGGCTATTTCTTTATTTATTTTCATCTGCCGCCCTTTTGTGCACAGCCAGTTTTTTTTTTTTTTTCCCTGAAAGGCTCCAATAATTAACTGAAGATAAATTTTTACAGTTTTCATAAATTATTCGTGCTAATCGGTTAAAACATAATAGACTCACATAAAGGCAAAGATTAAAGCATTTATGAAATCCTTTTTTAAAATAAAGAATTTAAAAAGTCTACATGTCCTGTCTGACGCATTGAAATTCGTTGACAAAATCTTTGGAGAGCATTGAAAATATTTAAAAATTATCTTATCTGAAAATTATTTTCAATGCTTTCACAAGATTCTATGAGAATAATGTAGAAAAAACTTTTTCAAGCCTGCCAGAGCGTGACTGTTTTTAGAATATTTTTCTTCCTCAAACCCTAAAGTCCATCGTAATAACAACTTTTATAATCAAATATTTACGTTACTTTATTCTAATAAATCTCTCATTACATTCGTAATACGTCGTCATATTTTAGCTATTTCCGCGATTTTCTTTCATAGAAACTCCAAGTCCTTGAATTGAAAAAAAATGTTAATAATTTATATACAGGAGATTACTATAACTGTAATTTACTTTTTTAAATTAATCTAGATTACAGTCGCATAATCTTTATACACTGGCGGAGTAATCTTTAAATCTCCCTCTATTCTTAAACGTTGAGATTATGATTAGTAAACACAGAAATTAAGAGAAAGGCACTTTTATTAATTCGCAAATTATAAATCTGCATGAGGGAGAACCTCACTATGGAACTTTATGTGCACATGTGTGCACTAGAACATGTATTTCCCTTTATCATCGACGAACTAATATAAGATAAGAATATAAGATAATAAGAATTGGTCGATCTTAGCATTAACGCACAAGCCTAATGAAACTTCTTAAAATTAAACTTGCGTTTGGAATTATTCTTGGATGTGCCGACACGCATACACGAACAAATGCAAATTCCACGAACGAGCATGAACACAAGGTGAAGCTGAAAATGATGTGATAATCTTGCAAGTCGTCGTCGTCGTCGTCGTCGGTGATGTCGTCGATGTGTAGCCTAAGCAAGACGCCTTTGCTGTGTTAATTATCCTTTAATTACAGGTTCCTACCTCCCTTTGTTTGCCCTGAGATTATAGAACGTTAATGACGAGAACAGCGAGGAAACTTTAAGCAAATAGTAACATAAAAACGACTAATGGGACATTTACCATTGCAAAGGTACAACGATGTATATTGAATTTTATTTTTAATCCATCGAGTAAAGTCCACAACTTCAAGTAGTTTAAAAAATGTACTTATTAAATATTTGTAAGCCTACTCTTGGCCAATTCTTATAATGTGAACATCATTTTAAATAATTTCAAGGCAAAATCAATAGATATTGGTGACTCGATTGAATTATTTTAAAACTATTTGTAAGCTGATTAATTCTAAGCCATATGACGCTCTAATGACTTTTCTAATGAGTTTTATTATACAGAAATTGATACGCATTAAAAAAATAAAACAGTGATTTGGTTCTGAAATTTTAAATCTCTCCTTTCTTCTTTTACACTTTTAAAATGTAATTACACTTGCAGCCTTCTATATTTGGACGTTTTCTTAAATTATCTTATTATAACTGGCACCATAAAACTGACATTTCCTACATAACAAAAGGTAACTTTGTCCATCGGAATATTAGTAATTCCGTTATATCTTACGGTAATTGTATTAAAAACTCGAAGAAATTTTAAACCACGACAAGAGCAATTCTTAAAATCTTCGCATACACTCGCCACACTCCATTGTACCTATTACATACATATTAAACTCAATGTGCATTATACTTATTCAAATATTATGAGCAGCTCGTCTACTTTACCATCCCCACAAACTCCCGTTACTCGCTCAATTTTAATTAAGTTCAAGCTAAATTACATAAAAAATTGTATACATAGCGGTGAATGCCTGTCTCGGCACGTCGTTGCAAAAGTGTCATTCGGGAGATTGGGGGGGATTGAGGTTACTTTTATTAATTATTCCCGACTAATCAACGAAAGGAAAAAAAACCTTTCAGAAAACATTGAAAAACAATCCCTTTGAAACCCCCCCTCCTTTCACCGAAAATCTCATCCGCCCACAAGGAATTAACAAAAAATAATATTCCCTCGTCTTGCAATTCCCTCGCAGTGCATTCAGCCGAGGGGCCGAGTACTGAAAGTGCACTATTAAAACTAAAAATTCGGCAGAAAGGAAGTTGAACGTGTCGCTTTCGGCCGCTGATTAAACTCCACATTGAAGCTCCTCGTAGACGGCCAAGCCTCCTTCCTGGTTCCACTCCTCTCCTTCAAAATCGCTAAATACAGGCACATTCGTTGGGCTGTTGATTCCCCTTACATTAGAGCTGCCTGCATTCCAACATTATTGGATATGTACATTTAGGACAAAGCGTGGCAATAATTTTCCGTCCTCTCGAACGAATACGCTGCATTTTGCTCCAATAACAATGCCACGAGCAATGTCCTATTTGTAAATAACTTATTCAGAATTATGAGAATTAATATATCTCTAAATGCATTTTAAGGCTAATTGCGTAAACGCAGGAGAGCGTCAGGTTAGGTTACTGTGAACTCACCTTACACTGGGGTTATTTTATAAAAGAGAGGAGATATTTTATAAAGACAACATTGCGAAAGATTTTAAAGTAGGCATTGTATGATACTGCAATGATGTTTTATACGAATTTTTAGTTTAACAATTTTTTCACTTGTACTCTATGAACGAGCCCGAATTAGGAGATTAAACAATTTTTTTAATTTTTACCTTAATTTTAAGTCCTCCAAAGACTTTACTTTTAATGCCACGAGGTCCAACTGAAAAAAAGTACTTAAAAAATCCCTGAGATTTTCAAGTACGTTATATTGAAAATTAATTTTCCAATTTACGAAATTGTTCGTAAATGATTGGGCTCGTAACGATTAGCCAAACATTATAAAAAAATAAATAACATCAAATTATTGTTCTGCAAATTATTATAGCTTTCCTCGTTAAATTATTGATAAAGTTTCTTGAATTTAAAAAATGTTTTACGCAATCTTATGCCTTTATAGTGATATTTTTAATTTATTAACCTAAGAAATACACTTTGATTACGTACCTTTAACAAAATTTTGTATTTTTCATTTCGAAATTCAAGCAATTTTCAAAAATTACAAAATTCAATATGGAGTAAACGCACGCTAAAGTTCACCGTAAATTATAAAATTCTGCATGAAATTTTTGTTTTATTCTCGGCACTCTGTCTGGAATATACTTTGAATTGGACTTTGAAACTTTGAGAATATATTCTGGAATACTTTAACTATTAATTAAAGTTAAAGACAAAAATGAATATCTTTCCTACTAAGCGGGACGAGTGCTCTAATAGGTTATTAAAGAAAAAATTAATTTAAAATTACTTGGCGATGAAATGTTATTTTGTGTACTCATAGATGAAAAAAGGATAGTACAATGTTTGGTCGGAACAGGCCCAAATAGTTGTAATACACGATGTAATATAATTGTACTATAGAAATTATATGGTTTAGAGGGTAGTTAAATCACGTTGATTAAGATATCAAAGCCACGTAGTTAAAGATATGAAATAAAAGTGTAATCTGCAGGATTTACGGAGGAATCTCGGCACGTAAAGGATCTTTAGATCGATCAAGGTTAAGATCGAAAGATCATGATATTATGTAAAATTTAAGAATTAATCATAGACGGATGAGTTTCAAATGGGTTCACTGTAAGCGAGAAATAACTTTGAAGTTTCTGGCATCCATTAAACAGTAATTTTAATAGATTTGGGCTCTACAAATATGAGACATCCAAGTGTCCAAATATAAAATATTGCATGGGAATAATTTAACGTCTTAGAAGGACGAATTTTATTTGTTTAATTAACAATGTGTTTCGTAATGAAGAGCTTGTAACTTTAGCTTCTATCATTCTATCTTTAATATCTATTGATTCAGCCTTTGAAGAGACTATAAATAAATAAAAATAATATTTCAATGAATTGCCCAGACTATTGTCGTGTACACGTGTTATACAAATACGTCTTGGAATAATCCAAATTTGTATTACAATAATAAGAATATAAATTTACAAAATAAATTAGCGATCTCGCAATCACGTATTGAAGAAGCCAATTTGTCGAAATATCGCTCATGTTGTATAGCCATTAACATTAATTTGACACAAAGCAAATAATATAAATGTCTATGTAATCTAATGTGTATATTCTCAATTAAATTTACTTTGCGTGCATTTTCTTGTTACGCTTGACATAATAATTACAACTTTGTCTGTAGAATATTTCCTCGAGTGTTTTTGCGCTTTGATGGTAATATTATACGAATCAACATGTTACACACAAGTTCAAGTGAAATTATGGCTTATTGAAAGTTGCTCTGGAATAATGAAAAAGCATAAAATTAGTAGAAAATGAAAAAACACTATAAACGAGCCCTTAACGATTGAAACTCACTCGTCAATCATTTAATTCGTTTCGATAAATTTTGTTCGAATCTTCGGAATTACCTTTGAACCTGCCATTATCTCTCAAGACTTTAAAAGTTTTAAACATTAACAAATGGTGCGCATAAAATTAAGCTTTTCACGGCCATGGATTTAGATATAAATTAAAATTCAATATTAATCCATAGAATTGAGAATATCGTTATAGTGCATCGTACCTATTTCGACCCCAAAAACATATAAATATAAAACCTATGTTAAGTAATAGCCCCGACACTCAATTATAAATATTAAAAATAAATATTAATAATATTATAAATATTATCGTCTCATGGTCCTAAATTTATTCTTATATTTTCTCACTCATTATCGTACACTCGAGCAATACTTCGCCGAGTACCAATTTACGTAAAACAGTTGACGATTGTTCGAATCGCTAAACACCGAGTAAGCCACGTAATTGTTTATAGACACTTTTGTGTACTTTGACTAGTTCCTTTCTTAATGTTATTTTATCTCTCTTAATCTTGACTTTTTTTATTATACTCGTACGAGAATAACATTTGTAAGGACAAGGAAATTTGTTTTAGGTATGAAACATTGTTGATTTTTCTATTAACCGCTATCTCACGAATTCCATAAACACACACTGTACATACTGTTGAGCATGAAAGGCAATAAGTATGCTCTTGTAGTCCAATTGAATAGGAGCGAGTGAAGGAAAATAAGGGAGAAATTAAAATCTGCGAGGCATGGATTTTATCCACAGATTTTGGCTCTTAACGTCCTATCCAACGCATACGAATAAATTAATTTACTTGCTTGATCGCTTTAAAAGGAAATTTCCCTCTCGATTACCTTCATTTTTTTTTTTTCTTTTTTTTCTTTTTTGCCGGCATAGATCCGCCTATCGCTTGCTTTTTTTACGCTTTCTCACTCGTCGTGCCATTCTTCGTTTTATCTCTCCTAGCTGTGAAATTAAGTTTCAAAATTTACTCTTGCAGATTACACAGTGGAATGCCACGTGAAATTCGCGTGGCTTTGTAAAAATTCGTACGAGTAATCTGCTAATGGCGCAGAGGTGCGTGACAGGTGAATCAGTGGAGGCGTAAGTGAAGCTCTGCCAGGCGTATTTCCGTGTGTTTTTGTGTTCGCAATTTGAGTTGCATTGTTTCTATTTCAGTGTCTCCCTCTTTTTCTCTGCGATGCCAGTTTTTTATTTACAATTTGTTCGGACACTGGTTTGCAGCGCTTAATTCAATTCGAGATCCTAAATTGAGCCTAAAATTGCTGTTATTCTCATTATTCAGGATGGATTAATCAGAAAATTTACAAGGCTTTCCTCCAATTGAGTAGACAACAAGAATAATTATGTATTAAGATTAGATGCTACAGGAATGCTTAATGGCTAGCAAATGGTAACAAATTGTAACAGATTTTCATTATGAAGTCTGCCACAATACGTAGGCTTATCAATCGAGTAATTTGATAAAAAAAAAAACTTTCTGCGAGTTGCATAAAGAATTATATAACAAAAAAAAATTCGAATCCCATGATACTCTTTTGAATCAAATGTCTTTCAAATCATATTTATCAATACTCCATTGTGCACAGCCAGTCATTATTTAAAATAACAACAACAGCAACAACAACAATAACAATGAATAGATACATCTAATTGTATACAAAATTAGTTATTTTACTCTCGGTGAATAATAGATCGTTTGTGAATTGAAAAAAAAATAAGGATTCGTAAAAAGAAGTTGTACATATGTCATAAGATGCCATAATATTAAAAGTAATCGATGCACTCAAATTATCAGCCAACTTCGTAATTGATTAATCTTAAATTTCAACGCTATAAATCAAATATAATTATAAGATATAATAAATAGCTATAAAAAAAAAAAAATCCACGATATTATTTAGCAACGAAAAAATTAAAAATACATTGAGGAAAAAATTAAAATCATCAATCAAACAGCGGATGCAGTAAATCGACGATTTTACGACGTAATAATCCAGGGGACCGACCACTCAATTTATTCCTTCTGCTTTATCTAACGACAGCCCTGACTCTGTTTTTTTTCTCCCTTTACCGTTCTTTTTGCTTTCGTTGTTTTTTTTCCCCCTTCCGCGTAACCTAAGTATAATTGAAGCCAAATGTAAAATTCGGCAGTATTTAATAATAAGAAAATGGAGGAAAAGGTATTTACCCCCAATTCTCCAGATCTCCCCTCAAATAGCCCCACCACTACCACCTTTAACATTATTAAAACTGCTCCGTAGCCGTCGGAATTCCGCATAAAACCTCTCGTGGCCATTGTTTAGCGATTTACAAAGCAATTTAAGAGGAAAAACACGAAATCGGCGAAAAGCTCTTTAGCATTACCCTGCCGCCGTCCACCCACCGACCCGCCCCCCGCTCCCTCACAATGAGTGAATTGTCCCGCTTTTTTCGTCTCCTTTCTTTTTGCATCCTTAATTCATTCCTCGCCACCACCACCACCCCGAAAGCCCCGCTCGGCGACCCCGTCCTATCGGCATCCCGCCCCCGCCCCCGCGTCATCTGTCGAGGAGCTCGAGTTCTCTGGCGCGAGCGCGTCGCTTAGGCAGCCGAGCTATTTACATACAAACGCCTTCCTTGAGTCACAGGCCGCATACCTCGTTCGAGTCGCGAGCTCGCGCGACTCCGAGAGACGTTAAATACTATCTCGAGCCGAGAGTCGAGTGGGTGGGTGGGCTGATGTATGTTGGCGAGCGTTGCGCTTTCTGCGTTTGGGTTTGGTTTGGTTTGGGTTCCGTGTGGAGAGGAGGAGGTCTTTGGTGTCGGGAAAGTTGGCCGTTGCAAATAGATCGCTGTTAGGGCGGACTTGCATGTGGCCGCGATATTGGCATTTTATTCTCGCTCCTTATGCTCAAGACCCTGGAATTCCCTTATCTCGCCGGCGACTTTGGGAACTGTATTTTCTTCGACGTCACACAATGTAGTGGAAGAGACGTTACGTCGGCCGGCAAAGTTCGAGACTCTCGAACAAAGCGTCTGTCCAGCAATTCAATGTATATTACAGGTATAATAAAGTCGTGGAAATATGATTCGATATAACCGGGTATTGATTTTATTTAACATCCGCAATGATATTCGATTTCAGCCAAGGGAATCTGGCAAAATGTTTTAGGTAATACATAAATGATGGTCTCGATATTTATGTTTGTTTTTTTTGTTTTGTGTTTTTTTCTTTTGTTTTTTTTTTATGAAATGCAAGATTCGCTACGTGCTGCCTCTATTTCTTTTATATGGGAATTGCGCGAGATGGGTAATAAATGGATCGGGATTGAAAATAATTTCAAGTGAATTCAGGACTACATAACTGTGGCGCGAGAGAGTTGGTTAGTTAGCTCGGTGTGACATTTATTAGGGCAAAGGAATATTGTTTAAAGTCTCTCGGAAATAGCTATTCATTAGCCGTCAATTTTCATTGACCGAAATACTGCCAAAAAGTGAAAAAAGTTTTTTTTTTGATATTCTTATGTCTTCTATAGCTTATACTAATGAAGATAAATGACTCGGTGACTGTAAAAAAAAAAAAAAAAACTATCGCGTTCAAATGGCATGTTATTTAATGCAGCCGTTAATAGATTCTTTCTGATATTCATTCAATTTATTCATTAATATTCCACGTTTGTTATTGTTGGCCAAGCAGAAAAATGAAATTTCAATTAATAAAAAGTAAAGGATGCGAGTCAATGTATATATTTGTATATATTTACAAGGAAAATGAAATATATATTGCTTGGCTAAAAGATAAATAAACGATGTTGTTTAGTCACATCTGGTGATAATATTAGATTATTTGTCAGCTAAATATGAAGATGAAGAGTAGTTTGGAATACATATTATCCTGCGACAGAAATTATATATTTCACTGAACTTTCAACAACCCTGCTGAAAATCTTGTACTTATGTTATAAGAAATTCACACTATTTCAAATAATTCTCTTAATAATCATATAAAGCAGTGTCGAAGATACTGCAAATTTACTTTTAATTCGCTTTCAATAAAAATACGACTACTTTATAATATCTACCAAGTAGTAGTGAATAATACCACTCGTATGAGCTTTTGGCTTCATTCGCATTATCAATACGGTAGAATATTACTTTATAATATTACTTTATAAATTAATAATTAATTATTCGTATAATTACTGGTGCCGCTATTGCTTTGGAATATAAAATATAGCTAATACTTCCGCTTGTAACAACTTGTGGGAAACATTTGCAAATGTAATAGGTGGTGGCGTTATAAATTACAACTTGCTTAACAACTAAACAGTAATAATCTAAATCGTAAAAACAAAAATTACAGAAATAATAAATAGTTTTAGACTAAACGTACTCACGGCTTATAATGAAGATTATTCACGTGTGTTTCTCATTTAAACAACGAGTGGAAGAAAGTTTGTTAGAACTAATCTATTTTTGAGTTAAAATATTCAGACTGTTTATTTATCAGATTGGAAATATGTTTCTATGGCAGAAGTTGCAATAACAATAGTAGCAGTAATAGTAATATTAAATGTTATTTATTAAAAGTATTAATGAATTAGGAATGAAAATTTTCTAATTCTATATTTTATTTTATAATTTATATTTCTATATTATTGATTTTATATTATATAATTTATATTGCATATAGAAAATTTTATAATTTATTGAATTTTATACAATTTAATAAAGGCTAATATTAATTTTCTTTGATATATCCGCCATTAGCATAAACTCAAATAAACATAAGCGAGATGGCATCATTAATAAATACTTTCAATACTTATTACATATTATCCTCAACTTAATAATCGCTGCTGATATTGTTATAATAATTATGATTATTATTATTATTATTATTGTCATAGATATCATATACTGTTTAAGTGATGAACATTATAATGTCGTGCGTATCATTTTGGTTATCAGACACATGATATTTTTTCTGAAGCAATGAGCTAAAATCTACTCTATATTCGAGTAAACATAATATTATGGATCTGATTTTATTTTGATGGGAATAATGTGAGGAGAGAAAGGAAAGAAATATATACATAAACAGCTAGAAGGAGAGAGAAACTTTTCTCTCTCACACACTGTCTCTGTCTATCTATCTATCTATCGGTCTGTCTCTTTCCATTGTTGTGCGTGCGCGTGTGCGTGTGTGCGGGTACGTGAATACAAGTCTGGTTTAATATTAGAAGCTGCGTTGTGCCTTTCATGCCACTCGACCCTTCCCCTAATCCTCGAAATTTATTCAAATGTCGGTGGTACTCTGTAATAAATCCTCAAGTTTCCCTCACTCCGGCTCGACATTATATTTGAACAACGACTTTTTAAAGAGCTTTTTATATAAAAATTTATACTCGTAAAATGAGCCTTTACTATGCTTGTAAATAATGTACATTTTATTTGTGTGAATTAGTTTGGCCAAAATTGAAAATTACACTTGTGAAACTTAATGGAATTACATTGCTCTTTTGCGTATTATTAAATTTCTCAGATTGGCCAAGTCGTTTTTAAATTATTATAATGTGCGTAGCAAGCTCATAATATTTCTAATAATATTGACCTTATTAATTGCCCGTTGTGCGTATAATAATGCAGAATTTCGAATTGTAAATAAAATAATTAAAAATTTGGCGACTTCGTCGATATCGTGCCACTGTATACTGATATAGAAAATGTATAAACACTTGGAGCGAAAGTAATCGTCATAATTTCATTCTTTAATTGGACTGCCATAAGAATACTATTCATCTATTAATGCATAAAATAGTTTGAAAAGAAAAAGACAAAAAAAAAGGGGGAAAAAAAAACGGGCACTTTCATACAGATACATTAGCCAACATTTTATGCTCTCTAGCAAGTTTCATAAGCTTTACTGTCGAGTTTGCATCGTGTCGAAAGAATAGTTCTCTCTTTTATGTGACACGACGAAAATATCTTATTGACATATTGGCACCTTAAATAAGTACAGTAAAATTTTAATGTGTCAGGCTTCCCTCTTTATCTTATGACGGCGAAGGCTAGATTATATTCTCGAAGGATACGACTTTTTTCGCGTATATGACGAAAAAAAGATATTACTCGTATTTTACACGAGTATGATACCAATATTAACGATTTCGTCAACATATAGAGAATAGAGAAGGCTATAAGAGAGGCAATAATAGAGTTAAACTATTAGCGAATTTTCTTTTTCTTTCGTCATTATTAATAGGTTTTGAATTGTAACTAACAATCGCATTTGGTTGTTCTTGCGCGATGAACTTTTAAAGTTTTTCTCCTCTTTTTAGTCTTTATTCTCTTTACTTCGTACCACATTGTTGTCAATTTAATTTCTCTGCCCAAAAATAATCTTAAATTAATCTATGATAATGAGTGATTGCCGTATTTCAATTATTCTAGTATTTTGTAAACAATCATAAAGAGGAAATTCATTCCCTTTCAATTTTTTAACGATAAGGCAATCGTATATATGATAATGGAATATTTAATGCATATTTGGTATACTATTAATAAATTAAAATTGCGATATTCTCATAATTTTGGCTAATTAGGCTAATGAGTTTCATTATAAAATGACAGACGGATACTAGAAATTTTTGGTGAAAATTAATTTTCAATTAAAAGCTATTTTTTATTATTTTCATGAATCTATTATTTTTTAAACTTAAACATTTTTTCTGTAATAACTCGCTTTCATTATATAATTTTGTTCATTAAATAAGCTCATTTTTTGTTTCATATTGTTTTATGGAAGGTTAACTTAAGAAAGATATGTATATGAAAAAAATTAAATTGATGATTTGTCGACCTTTAATCGTACGTACAAATTTTGTGGAACTTTAAAATATTCAATTTATAAATTATAAGAAATCGAAGGAATAACAATATATTATCAGATTATTATAAGAATTAACGGTAATAAAAACAAAAAGAAAGAACTTGATTTTCTCTATTTTCTCTATTTATTTACAAACATAATTGCATACCAATTGTCAAGAGTAAAATGACATAATTGAATCACAGGTATACAGTAATATTTAAAATACATAAAACACATTAATAGTATGTGCACATGTATATTTCAATGTAGCGCGCACATTAGGCAATGGATATACGAATAATAAATTAAGTTACTTAAGTCGACCAATTATAACGTAAATAATAATTCCTTAGAAAATCATAATTTTCTTATAAATTCTAGATACACATACACATATTGCTTATATTTTATAATAAAGTTCATTACATGTATTTATTAGACAATAATTGCAAAAAAACTGTAAGTTTATGATAACTAAGTGAAATGACCGACCGAGTGACCTAACACTAATCACTGACCCGAATATTCATAAATCCATAAGATGGCAGAAAATGTCAACGCAATTTTAGTTTATCACACAAATTAAATGATTTTTCAATCCACTAAAATGGTTATTTACACCAATAACTAGGCGGAATTTTATCGCGAAAATTGCACGAAATCAAATTAAAAGTTTGACTGGAAATTGAATCAGTAATTGTATCAGCTCCGTTTGATAAACATACAACAATGTAATAGACTCGGGCTGTCATTTACATCATCATAAACAACATTTTTACAATATCTATTACATCTTTTCATTGATACTTTATGAACCTTTTGCCCCTCTTCCTCGCATACCTATGAGTGTTAGGTTCGTTGATAGACACAATTATAAATCTGTGACTACTATTCGCAAGCTCGACTTTCCGATTCTATTTGAGAATGATGATGACAATGATAATCACAATCCCGTAATCTCTCAATTTGAGTCAGACTATCAGTCTGTCTCACTCCTTTTTCTCAGCTTCTTCTCCCACCCTCCCCTCATTAACTCAGGCACGCACGCACGCACGCGTACACATACACAAACACACACTCTCTCTCTATCTATCTATCTATATATCTATCTATCTATCTATCTATCTATCTATCTATCTATCTATCTATCTATCTATCTATGTCTCTCTCTCTCTCTTGCGGTGTTCCATGTTTACTTGACGCACAAACTTCGTAAAGTGCCACGCCACAGCACTCGACAGAGCGTCAGCTATCTACGGAACGTTTATGATCAAAAGATTTAAGGTAAGAGAGGCCTGTCGTATGCCAGTATCGTTGTGCAATAAAGCATGCGAAAAATGATCAAGTCAACTGCTATGTGTCAAGAATCTCTGAGAGATCGTAACGATCTATAAACTCGTGGGTGGCGCTTAGCTGCAGTTCCGTGTATCACGGAGTTTAACGACACAACAATAACAATTACTTGCTTACAGAATGACAAGAGGGAAATTTGAATTATTGCGGAATAATTATCTGCAGATCGTGCAGTCGAAGGTAACAAAAATGGCGAACAAATGATACGCTCTATGGAATAGAGGAGAAATTGCAATTTTAATGGGCATTAAAATGTATAACGAATATTATGAAGAGGCTTTTAGCCGATGTATTTTTAAAAATAACTGATCAAGTGGAATAGCACATATTGACTGTGAAAATATTTCTACCAACATTGCTGATACTCTACTATAATCTTGTATTACTATTAGTTCATTACAATCGAAAATAATGACGTAATACCAGCGAACGTAATCATTATTATTCCGAGAGAATAGTAAGTGGCATAACTAATTGTTGGAATTATAAAGTGCTCCATAAATATATATATTTGTTATTAAATATTATAAGCTCAAAATAACTAGAACAAATATTATATTACCGTCCGAAACATCGAAATAAATAATATTATCGGTAATCTTTTTTTTTTTTTTGTTTTGTTTCAATTTTTCAGAATTAAAAATATATACATACAAAATTAGACTATTTATATTTAAACGCATAATTATCTTATATACGATTGTTATTGATGAAGAAGAAAAACTACTCACCAAACCAGAATGTAATGCTTACTTATTTTCAATTTCATCACTGCGAAATAATAATTTCCGAATGAATTCCGAAATGAATTGAATTACTTTTTATACTAACCACATATAAAATACCAAAATAATATTATCAACAACAATCGTTAAAAATTGCTAAAGTTTAGGAATTTTAAGCGAGGAACGTGTATGCCCTCGGTATACAATTGCAATCGAAAACTTGCATTCGGCATGAAAGAAAACTACTACATCACCAAAATACTACTCGTATTGTTATTTATCATATTATATCGAAAGTAAATGAAGTAAATCAATAATTTTGAAATTTTCTTTTAAAAATACAGAATTACACATAATAGCCCCTATTACATATTACAATGAAAAGATACTAGTTCCCGTCATATTTCCCTTACGTGCTGTTTACACCGTAAGCAATATTTTTTCAACGTATAGAATTATTTATCAGGATGTAATGTAGCTCGTACGTACAAAAAGTCGATAATGCTCAATCATTTACGTGACACGTACGCAAATACATGCACACCATCAGATAATCAATCGATATGTTTAACATTGTGTTTAAGCATACGGTCGATGAGTTGAAGGCATTTCGCATGCTAATGCCAACCTACGGCAAGTCTGACGTAGCGTCCCTCTTTGTCTAACCTCGCGCGCGCCTGCGTGCGTGCGTGTGCGCGCACGTACGCAAAAACAATGGGAGAATTTAATGAGTCCTTTGCGTTGCTGCAATCATCCCCACTAGATTTTTAAATAATTATTGAAGAATATTATTAAGATATGTTATCAATTTCTCGCTTTCTAGTTCTAAGACTTTTCATTTACATACTTTAAATACCGATACGTAAAACAAAAAACATTGAAGCCATTCGATACATAACAATATTTATTATTCGTATGCACCTTACAATACTAACCTCTACTCAATATAATAACGCGTTAATTTTTTTCCTAATATTAAATTCGTTACTCTTCATTATCCTAAGTAAAACGAGTTTAAGTAGATTGTCAAGTTTTGTTTTACCTACATTTTCACTTACAATATTTCAGGCTGCCTAGTGTTACTTTAATGAATTTGCATTATAATCGTAATGCGATGATAAGCAAAACAAAAAAATGAATAATAAGATATAGTGGAAAAAGTTTTAATTAAATTTCTGAAAGTCCTTTTTAAAATATATTTTTCTTAAAGTATCTTAAGGAATATATTTGATAGTTCGAAAATTAATCTCTAACAAATCAAATTCTACCACCACAATTGTACATTCAATTACTATAATTAAAAATAACAAATTAATAATTGTTTAATGAAGATTTCTGTATATGTTCTACAACATCACATTTGTTTTAAAGAAATTCTTGTAAATAAAAATCTGATGATAATCTAAGAAACAGTTGTGAATTAAGTAATGAATTTTGGAATGATAAGCAGAAGGTTTTAATTATTATGTTTTTAATTATCGTATTAAAAAATTTTGAATACACGCTATTTACACAAAAATAGAATTTTTAAATGTAACATTTTGCTGATGCTTTTGCAGTGCTTCGTTTCAAGACTTATAAGTTTGAATAATTTTTTTAATTCCACTAAGTAAATCTCTTGAATTATACGCTTTAGAACAGGCAAAAGCTTAAAAAGAATAACTTAATAAAAATTTGCATTTGCTGTGCAGCTTTTAATCAGAGGCCAAAATTTTTATTAATTAGTTTTATTTATTTAAAAAATAACGTGATTTACAATTATTTATTTTGCATTGTGTATATTTATTTTAAGCAACATCTTTCGTATTAATTTTGAACGCAGTCACTAAATACAAAAAAATTAATAGCTAAATAATGAAATTTATATTAATTCTTTATCAATAATTATTGAATAAATATCTATTTATCCTTTACATCATGTTATTTAGGAATTTCAAATGGACCTTACATTCACGATAAAAACAGAGCAACTGCCAATACATACATATACATACATATATATACATACATATATATATATAAATAATTTTAATAAAAAGGTGAAGAATTTCTATTGTGTTGAGTTTATTGTGAAAAAACTAATCATAGAAAGCAGATAATTAGCTTGAACGAAATATTGAATTATGAAATTAATTTTCAAAGTGACCATGTCTATTAAATAGACACGACCCTTCTTACTGATAATGTCAAAAGCACACATTTTCGAATATTATTACCCTATTACCCTACATGTGATAAAATGAAAGAAATAAAATATTGTTTTTATGGCGGTCTTGACCAATTCATCGATACATTCTTCTTATAAGACAAAAATGTCCGAAATAACTTGTAAGGTGAAACGAAAAAAATAATTGATCTTCAGTCTATTATTAACAAGAACAAATAGTTTATATGTCAGAAATAATAAGGAAATAAGTATTTATATAAATAAATATAAATTTAAATTATGTATAATTTTTCTCTCTAATTTATGTTTAAAATAATACTCTACAACTCATGATGTAAAAATTGAACTAACGACAAATTAATGATTAACTAATTAGCATTCATTTAAAATAAGGTAATATAGATGGAATTTTAGTAAAAATGGAATCGTCAATTTTTTTTTTTGAAGTTTTTTGGAGTCTCTTAAGAATATTGAAGCAGGAGAGCAGATAATATCGAATTAGTATTCAAAAAACTTCACACAACGAATTCTTATTGATAATTTATAAAATAGTATAAGCAGCGAATGAATCAAAATGCTCGGATAAATTTCTGCCTCATTAATACCTTCGCGCTCACTTCGCACATAATAACAATACGGATATCTTTGCTTCCTTAAAAATACAGATTCGCTTAAAATTTGAATAGAATACGTAAGCGTGTATATGGCCGTCTGCGTATGTGTGCATACAATAGTCTCAATGAAATGAGTTGAGACGCGACTTTAAGCGGCGAATTTGCGACCGTAGCCTTGACACTCGACTGGTCACACTTACACACTGGCAGCGCTTACACATCGACCCCCGCAATGAGTTGTAATCCAGTCTTTCTTGTTACTTGACTTTTTCAGCCACAGATACGCAGCCCCGCTTGTCAGCTCCCATCGCACCATTCTGGTAATGACAGTGATTGGAATGGCAATTGATGGCCCCAAAACTCAACTGACCTGCCACTGTAATGCGCCGAGTCGATAAAACGTTTGTAACTCCGACGCAGCGATGATTAAGTGTCAGTGATCGATTGTACGACGATGCATGTACAACAAAAAAAAAATCAAAGAGAGAGAGGGGGGGGGAGGGGAGGGGGCGAAGAAAATGGCGGAGGGAAGAAATTGGGTAAAGAGCAAAAAGGTAGAGTAGCGAGGTATAAATTACAGCTCGGGGTGTTAAGAACACAGCAGAGTTTATGATAATTTTGTAAAAGGGTGGGGCAAAAGTAGCGAATGATTAATGTGCTCAAAACAAGATGCTCGCAAGAAAATATGCACGTGAATATGGCTTTTCGTTTTTTTTCTTCTTTTTTTTTATATTGACAAATGTATGTAAATATATTGCGTGTGCGTGCCTGGACGCGCCAGTGTCTGCACGTGCTATATGTTAAAGCTATTATTTCAGTTTTTGTAACGAATTTGATTATGCCACAAAGCAATTTACATAATAAGCCATCGAGCATTAAAGGATTAATAACTTGTAAAGGCATTTGGAAGTTTCTAACATCGTCTTTACAAAGTCAGTCTTCTTCACTTCCGCTACCTATGTACACACACCTATTCGCACGTAGTCTTTGTCTTCTGCACTCATATTGCATACTCGCGTACAAAAGCTTACGGGAATTCCATAAAAATGCTCGTAAAAGTGTTGCAGCGCGCACAGGAAAGATAGAGGAGGAGGGGAGAATCTCGATTTTCATCCTTCGGATGATGCACTTTACAACCAAGTACGATATTTCTCAGTTTTTGCCGACACCAGATTTTAATGAAACATTATATTTTACATTTTACTCGTGTCGTGGAGAAAACTTTCGAGATACGAACCAGTAAAAAAATTTAGTTCGGATAATGGAAAAAGGTTATGCGTATTCGCGTATAAGAACACGCTTGTTTTAAAAAGTAAACAAGTCCGAATTTGTATTCTTACATGTGCGGATTTCCTTAAAATTAAGAAAATAAACTTGCGGACGTGGATAAAGTTCGTTTATAATAAAGATTTTTTATTACAGCTATTTGAACTCTATGACTAACTATATAAGTCAAAGATTTGAATAAAAAAGTTTTTCATGGTTGTCCGTGCAAAACTTAAAAACAAGAGAGAAAAAAAACGAAGAAAAAAAACAGTTATCCAACTAGTTCTTTTTGTATATACGGAGTAGAGAAATTTTTATAAAACTTAGTTATTATTTGAATACCTCGTTGCTTGGGAATTTGACTAGGGAAAAATTATTGTGCAACAAATGTATTTGCACGTAACGATGAACGCACACTTCTACGTATAATACACACTATGCTTTAATAAGTCGAAGTTTTTATTTTCAACGTGTTCGAGATTCCGTTCGCTAACGAAACTCTCTTCGATTGTATTTACGTTTAGAAATTTAGTCAGTGTTTACCGATCATGGCATTGCCCAGCCTGCAA
>JAPYYT010000769.1:0-38526 GCA_030522565.1 Ceratosolen corneri | reverse complement strand
CCTTCTCTCTCTCCCTCTCTCTCTCTCTCTCTCTCTCTCTCTACCTCTAGCTGCGCGGTCTCTTCTTCGTCTACCTTCACCTTACGGTCGGCCGTCGTCCCCGGTTTCTTCTTGTGCGGGAAAGATTTCGTTTCTTCGCTTTCATTCTCTCAAGATGCTCTCCTTGTCCTACCTTTTCTCTTCCATTCTTTTGAGTTTACCCGAGCCATCTGAATTTTATACCTTCAGCGCCAAGATCATAGGAGCCAAAATCATCGAGATATTCGAATGCCATAAATGCTACGTTGATTACGTTGCTAAAAATTAAAATTCATTGTTTTTTTTTCTTCAAAATAACTTTTGTTTTAAGTGCTGACTTTGTGTGGTTTTGTCCTTAAGTAACAATTGCCGGCCGACAATTTGACCTTTCAGAATTTAAATGGGTGCTCCATCCTCGATACCTCCTGCTTCATCTTCGCATACTATTGAAACTATCCCATCGCTAATTATATTATTATTTCTTTCATCGCGGAGTGGCATTGAAAGGCTTCGAATGTGTTTAATTTTAAGAAACCGTGGCCGTATAAAGTAATCTCGCACTTACAATTTACGCAATATAATATAATATAATAATATATATAATAAGTTGTATTTATTGTAACAAAATTTGTAGAATAAATTTGTTTAAACCGACTATTGGAGCCTCTATGCTAACACTCTGCGCTTAAAAGACCGAGCTTCTAATTGATTTAATTTGTACGTTATAGCATTAAGTAAGGGAAACATTTATTTTGAATCTTGTATACTATTAAGGATTTGTTAAATTTATTTGTATTTTAAGCGGCTTAATAAAGATCGGCGCTACATAATATTGTCACTCGCTACAAGTAAATAAGAAGTCAAAAGTGCCATGTCTCTCTTAAAATTGTAAGGATGCAAAAAAAAAAAAATAAAGAAACTGTGTTATAAAATGGCGTTAAAAGTTAAAAATAATTAGTGGTATTTGAAAAAGTCGTAAAAGCATCTGTGATTACTAATTAACAAAGGTTCAATGGTCAGCCACGACATGTTAAGAATAACTAAGCGAAACGAGAGATAGAATGAACTGTTACTCAACGAGATTTGGATTCTTCTCTAATTGTCGAATCACTCAGGACATCGAGCGAAAATTCCGCTCTCACTGCGCGGATATTTGGCGCGCAAGTTCTAGCTCATTAAAAAAGGAAATACCATGCATCCTCGATCTTCAGGATCGGGCTCCCTACCATGGGACATACCTCCTTGGGCGATGCGCCGTCTGCTGTCCTCTCGCCGCCCCGCGGCCCGCCGAGACGTCGCTCCTTTCTCTCGTCCGGACGAATTATTCTCATTCTAAGAGTCATTCACTTCCTGCGCTTCTTTTTCTCATACGCGCCTACGACGCCGAGTCAACCGCCCTGGCTCGTGAGCATCGACGATCAAGTCCTCGCTCTGGCAGAAAACAGTTGGAAGATATTCCTTTTTCTGTCTCCCTCGTAATACTAGGAAGTCGCGTTAAAACTATGAAAGAGAGATTTTTTAGTTTTTGCTTTTTAGAATTTTTCTGTTTTGTTGTTAATCTGACGCTGCTTAGGACAATTCATTCCGTAAGTTACGCACACACCAACGCAGAGGGAGAGAGAGAGAGAGAGAGAGGCATAGCCGTTCTTTTTTCCATTCGCGAATACTCAAACAATACTATCTTTAAAAGACTTTATATTATTAAGATGATTAAATCACCACTCGTGAAATTATGATACATTTTCACATCTTTTCTAATCACTTGACATTATGCTTGAATTTATATTTTTTTTTTTATAGAATTCTTCATACAAAAGTTCTTAAATTACGAAACTCATTTTATTCGTTATTATTATGCTCTTTCGTTTGCGATCGCATTTGACTTGTAGAATAATATATTTTAGAAATTTTACATTACTAGAAAGTGAAGTAATAGGAGTGGAATTCAAATAATTATGAGAAATTGGAAAATAGCAAATTTCCGTTCTCGTTAGGATGAAATGTAAAATGTCCTAAGAAACGATAAAGATACGATGAGCTTATAAATGTTTAATTTCATTTAATGCAGGCAATATATAATTTTTCTTTTAATAATAAAATACTTATAATAATAGCTGAAAATAATAACAACATCAGGCCTTGAAATACATCAAAATACTAATTTCGTTATTTAAAAAGAATATGTAAATAAATGTAATAATTTTCAAATTTGTTTATCTCATATTCCGAAAATTCTAATGGATAATAATAAAAATCATACTAATATTAATAAAAATCATAATATATTCGTTAACATCATTCATATATCCGTTTAAATAGTATTATTAAAATATATCGTTAAAGTTAATTTCTCTAAAATATTATCAAATTTTTGTGTGTTCATTTTTCTTTAGATTCAATCAAGTTCTTATTCGTATGTTTACCTAATTACTTATTATCAGATTTTAAAAAATACGTTATTTTTAAATAGATTAAATAATGCTGGTAAATTTTATTATCATATGATTTACTTATTACAAATGTTTTCGAGTAAATTATTGTCTCGATAGATTTAAAGCGTTACAATGAAATTTTTATGTCACTATGCTGAATATCGAATACATCTCCTTTTCTAAATTAGTTCATCATCGACATTCTTAAATTATTCATTATATTATTTAATAAAAGTGCAGCAATTATTTATGTTATTTATCCGAGCATGCTTTTGATATGGGCTCACGTAGACGAATTTCAGAGAAAAAGAAGGTAACGAATAAAAACATCGGCTAGTGCCTCCTAGGAAATATGTCGAGCACATCTTTACGTCAGCGTTTCGACGGGGACTCAAAAAAGAGGTCACACAAAGGACAGGCCAACTGGATAATAAATAAAAAAAAATAAATATACACAATGCGTGCGTAATAGCGCTAATTCGTCACGATAATACACAATAATACACAACATTAAATCCCAATAACCTCATAATCTCATAAGGTCCCCGTATATAAAGAGTCCCCAGGTATAGGGACTCAATTTTCTCTTATCAGTTCCGATTCATTGCGGATGATAAAGATGACACGAGTTGCGAGAGTGTGAGGAGAAGGTAGACCGCGCGTTCGACGCACAGAATAATAAAATTAGTCGAAGGAATGGCATTTTAAGGAGCGAGAGGCACGTGAGCGGGAGGATCGAATTTTAAAAGACGATAATCGATAAGATTATAATAACTATTAATAATGTGATAATTGAGTATGTAGCGCTTGTAGCTATAGGTTCAAATGTTAGCTTTCCAAGTTAGCGATTCTATCCGAAAACTCGGCCTTGAGATCATTTTCACGTGCCTAATTGTTTTGGCAAATTTGTGTGTTTTAAATGGCGATAAACAATAATCCAGTACTTTATTTTGTGAATTATATTAGCATTGGATTATTTTAATCCAAAAATAAAAAATAGTTGTAAATTTTATTCAACTCTCATGGACGATAAATCCGTATACTTGTATTGTCAATAAATATGTTTATCGCACGACTACACAATGCCGTAATGTAGAAAAGATCATTTTAAAAGGCTAATAATTAACTTTATTGTTCATTTATATAGGAATATAAAGAAAAGTGTTGTTAATTGAGTTGTGCTTTTTTCATATGTCAGGCAGGTGATACAATTGTACGGAAACAACTCTATTTACAATATTTTTATTTAATTTGTTATAAATGAGATTGCTCCTCTTTATTTTGGTCAGATGTAGTTCAGTAAAAACGAATAAAATATTCATTTATTGCGAATAAAATGACTGACGATTACTCAATATATTGCGTCCGCGTATGTGTACATGCTAAATGCCATAATTTCCTGAAATTCACTGAATTGCTATTATACAGTAAAATATTAATAATTTATGCAAATATTTTAATAATATGCACGTTTTTAATTATGTGGCATTCGATAATTTTGTAAGATTTAAGGAAATGGAACATTTAGTTCTCTTTGTCTAACATTTAATTTCCAAGAGATAACCTTTAATTTTTTTATGCATATCACACGCACTCACAATATATTCAATAATTTTATTATAACAATTAATTCCTTCTTCTTCACACATTTACATTTCCTCTCCCATCAATGTGCATGTTATATATATTATTAATAAATGTAATTAAATTGAAGTTTGATGGGATTAGACTAAGCGATGGAAATAAATGCATCTACAAGTATGGGCTAGTATTCTATTTTAGCACTTACAAAAATTTCTGTCTGCTTGCAGTAAGAGCAAGCTAACTTTAATATAGGTATAATTAAAAAAGACACTTACGCAGAGCCGTACCAAGTGACAGGGAGAAAAAGCAACATATTAAAGTGAAACGTAAAAAGCTCCGAGCGAGTAAAACGAAGAACTCCAGAAATTATACATACAGACTCGCAAGCCTTGGAAGAGTCGAACGGCAAGGGAAGGGACGAGCGAGCATGGGTGGGATGAGGGTGGGGGGGGGGGGAGGGGGCGAAGAGAAGAAAACGACGAAAATAGAGCGCCAGAAGAATATGAGAACGAGATAAATAAGCAGGCGCTCCCGACGACGCAAAGAAAGAGTAGGAGGGGGAGGAGAAAAAATGGAGAGAAATATGCCAAGAAAGAGAGAAAAAGGGAGAACTGAAGAAGTCAACAGTCGGCCAGCAGCAACGGAACACGCATATAATGCATCGGCTTCTGCGCGGCAAAGTCTGAAGGAGCACCGACCACCAGTCGTAGACACTCTCTCGCTCTCTCTCTCTCTCTCTCTCTCTCTCTTTCCGTCTCCTTCTTCCCGATCTCTCCTCTCCGACCGACCTCTTCCACATCTAGACGTATTTGTTCGCTTTATGCACCACAGGTCCGGTGTTTAGATACTTTTTTAAATAATTACGTTGAATTAAAGTCTTCTGACTCTGTCATTATGTTTGTTTAGTCAACTTTTCCTCGAAATTTACTTAACGGCCGTTCTGCGTAAATGATAACTTTTCTTTGATTTAATGATTTGTAATGGCAATGCCTAATACTACATACTTTGATGCGAAATTTTTTCGCTTAAGCGAATATATATATAAGTTAAGTTAATAATATATATAATATATAATATATAATATAATATAATATAATATAATATATATAAAATATATGATATAAGTTGAGCGAATAGTGCAAACTAATGAGTTCTCGGTGTTTTAAATTCCCGTAGCGTTCGTTTCTTCGCATTCAATTTACTATACGAAGTTGTCAAGCCAATTGAACTTAAAATTATTTGATAGCACAGAATTGGCATAATTTTGATACAAATTATCGTAAATTACACGCCGTTCGATAATTATATAAAATATAAAGTATAATTATAAAAGTACTAATATATTCTTTAGAAATTTATAATGATCTCGAATGAGAAATTCAAGAAAAGTCTTTAAAAGTTTTACTGAAATTATACGTAACCACCACTTGGAAAGTAAAAAGTTATCCATTCATTTTGCAATCTCTATGGTTTGCTCTTATATGAATTCAAACTGATTTATTTTACTAATTTTATTACATTTCACTAGTTTAGTCGTAATAATTGACATTGCATTGTATTCTTCTTTAGTACTGGAAGTATATTTTTTAAGTATTTTGTCTCAAGTTTAAAGATAATATTGGAATTGAGTATCTTACTTTTCTATCGTTTTCTTTGATTTTACTGTGCAGCAAAATATTTTCTGCACAGTAGCTAAATAAAAAATTATCCATTACTTTCTTTATTAATTTTAAAGATAAATGTACGAATATCGTTAAGAGGTTTGAATTTATGAAATAACATTTTTTCCTAAAATTCAAAATTTTTTTAACGACAGCACAACTTTAATCCTGTATTATTTTGAACAAGGCATCGTAAATTTACAAACAAATATTACACATAATAAAAGAAATTATTCAATTAATCGTTTCCTAGATCCACATATAAAATGTACTTGCTCTCCGTATTATTACTCAAATGTATATAATAATGATTTCGTATGAAAAAGAAATTAATATTTGCTGGGTATTATTTAGTATCGTTATTGTTATTTTAAGGATTAAGTATTTTTTGATAAATAATTAGCCAATTTGTATCTAAAATAAAATGTAGAATGGACAAAATTTCCGTTAACATTGCTTATAGCAAAGTTTAATCATCTTCAAATGCAGTCATAATTTATACGATCGTATTAAAAAATAGATCAATATATTTTCAGCAATAAATATTAGTGAAAATAATGTTAGTTAAAACAAACTTCAATTAAATGCTGCTAATTTAAATTATTTCGAATGAACTTGAATTACGTCTTAAAAATATATTAAATAAATACATTTTATTTATAAGTGATGGAACAATACAGTTTTAATATCGTTTAAAATTATCTTAACAAAATTATTAAGTCATCTTAAATGTAACAGGAACATATAAAACCACGTTAAGTTTGCTTCTATACGACACTTCAGAATTGTTGTCTGCAATCAATGTTTTTACCAACTAGACGTATTTGATCGAAACAGAGTTTTTTCAACTTGGATCTATAGAGCCAAGTGAATTGAAATCTCTTTATAAGCGATGTTACGATACACATACGTATAAAAGAGTCCTGTATATCCGACGAAAATTAGGTTTTTTTATCAGCATTAGCAACATCAACAAAGATCAAGTCTCTAGGTAAAGGTGTAGACTTGACTTGAACAGAACGTAATCGTGGATAAGACGTTCGCCAATTCTTCTATCACCCTATCTTGCCCTGCGGCAAGAAAGCTCGAAATCGGGGTGTAGATCCAGCTCCTTTACCTTGAGGAAGTGTCTCGTCATCGAGTTCGACATTCACCGGTCTCCTTGACGAGCACTCATCACCTCACACGTGCGCGCCTAGCCGTCGTCGCTATATTCGTCAACGGCACTCCGACGGCGCTCCGACGGCGCTCCAACGACTTTGGTCTTAGGCGCCACCGGGCTCCCCTACTCCCGCGCCACGTGTTCCTCGATTCCCTTCCCCCTGGAATGCACTGCGATGGCGACCAATCCGAGCCTTGCGTACGAAATGTTGGGCACCCGCTGCACCAACACATGCACGGGCGCCGGTTTCAAACCCCGCGCTCTCTCTCTCTCTCTCTCTCCTCTCTCTCTGTGTATCCGCAACGCTGCTGGTTTTTCGAGAGGAGCTGCTGCGAATTGCCAGTGCCAGTCAGTCGCTTCTAAGCGCTCCGTCGAGTTGGTTGTACATGCACCGAGTGCTCGTGTACGTTTACCATCTCGTGAAACGTACAAAGCGATCGGTCAATCGGTCGTGGAGCCAACTGTTATTTAAAACGTGAAATCGGTCCTTGAGAAAGTATGACTATTGATAAGTGCTTTTCAATTTTATGATCGGTGATTTTTATTGTAAAAGAAGAAGAAAAATAATAGGAACGTGAAGAACGGCTGGCCTGTTTGTGTACAATAGCCAATTTTCAAATTTCCGTCTATTTCTGAAATCTCTCTCTCTCTCTCTCTCTCTCTTATATTCCTGTTCCTTCTCATTCGGTATACGATGCGCATGTGATAATCACATCAGATCGTTATTTTTTAGTGCGGAAAATCGGTAGCGATTGCCGTACATCTTTGAAAAAAACGCATGACGGCGATTGATTGGGAGTAAGGCGTGAAGTTAAAAGCTAAAACTCGGTGTGATGCTGACAAGTTATTACGTATGCATTTAATATAGTATCTAAAACCTGCTGTCGTCGGATAAACAAGTCATCGTTAAGAACGCCTGTCACACACGGATAATAACACACGAGAATTGCGCTGGTGAAATTTCGGGCGCCACTGGGCTGTGTAGGGGAGGCTGAGAAAAAATAAAAAGAGAGGGAGGCAACAGATAGATAAAAGTAGAGCGATATGGTACCGCGGGAGCTGATCGCGTTGGCGACGCTGACGACGCTGAGCGTCGCGACGTCGGCAGTTGCTGTCGCGGCGGCGTCGATTGACTTCGACCACGCTGGCGGCGGCGGAGGCGGCGGCGGCGGCGGTGGCGGTGGCAGTGAGTACGAGGTGCTGTCCGATACGGAGGAGAGGACATCGACTGCTGACAACGACGATGTCCCCGGTAACAATTTACTAAGGCACATTACTCAATCTGCCTATATGCATGCGTACGTGTATGTAATATGTGTCATTGGCGCGCTTTGGTGTAGTCGATAAGGATTTCTGTATGGGCGGCGGTGAGAGTATATTTTTATTTCTAGTATGCTGCGAATGCGCGTGTAATTGAATCTTCTGACGAAAGCCGTTGCAATTTATCGTATCGTCTCTTCCGTACGTACGTAGGTTTCTTTCGAGAGAGGTGTTCGAGAAAGAATTTCGTGGAATTATTATATTCATACGATTATATGATATAATACGATATCATTGTGATATTGAAGTGATTGATGATAAAGGCTCGTCTTACTTATTGTTAAAGCTAGGTAATTGATTCTCCGTCGGCTACTGGATCTGTATCGATAATCATACAATAATTGAGAATGCTCACGAAATCCATCATTAGTGTAAGCCAATGAACTCAACGCGCACTTACGCATACATATTTATGTTAAATTTACTCTTGTACTTTACATGATTTATAGTGACATTTCAAATATAGTATATTTAACTGTTAATCAAAAATATAACAAAATAGTGTACAAGTATATTATCTTTATGTTTTTATTTATTTGAAAAGTCTAAAGGAATTTGTCTTAATAAATTTTGATATACAATGTCATTGGTCTGAGTGTCAACAATTTGGCATATATCTTGACAATTTAATATTTTAATATTGGGTGGATTAAAAATTAAATTTTAATAACTAGAGCATTGCAAAACGATTGTGTCGTTTCATTAGTCTTACATTATGATCAACATCGGTAACATTGTAATACGTGTCTAATTATAGATTTTTCAGTTATAACATAGTATTTTTTATTTTAATGATTGACTCCATTTTTATATACGGTACATTTTTATATACATATTTTCATATGAATTAATAATTTAAACATTAAAGGATCGTGTGACTGATAAAATTAATTAATAAAAATTTGAAGTTACTCAAATTCATGAAATATTAAAAAAAAATCTTTATCGTTAAATAAATTTCTTAATACTATATATTAATTGATTTTTACTATATATTACATTATTTGATATTAATTTATGATTTTTATTACTTAAAATACATTAAAATATTTTTATGACAATTTACTATAAAAGAAAAATTTTAAATCTATTATAATACATTGTGCTTAAAATATTTTACATGTATTAAGAATAAATTTAGAAGTTCTACAACTAAATGTTATCTATATTAATTATTATTTATAAAAAAATCATACATCAATATTAATTTAATGATTGCATTTAATGATTGATATAATTTAATACCAAAAATGTTCGTTGAAACAAAAATGTTTATGAACAAAATTACCTAATTGTAGTATGCCCACACACATATGTATTTATATGAATAGAGGAGTAAATATTCAATTAAAATTAGAACACAGATTATTTAGGGAAAAAGGAATATTTAATTATAAGGATTCATTTTTATTAAAGAAATTTTTAAAGAATTTCTTAATTATATAAAATTGATTAATAATTTTTCTCATACACCTGAATTGATATATACGATAAAAATTTATCTTAACGTAGATTGTCAATTACATGAGTATTTTACTCAAACATAAAAATTGTTACTTCACAATTCCTAGTGAATAATTAATATATAATTCATTTAAACTGTTTTACAAATTTGTTATTACACTTTTATAATAACTTATTAGTTATTATACTTTAATAATTTTTAATAGTTATAAATGTCTTATTGTGGAATAAATTTTGAAACGTCAAAGAAAAAGTTTGCTAATATTAAATATTACGTTAATATTAAAAACCCTATGTAAGACGAATCATTTTTATATTGAAAGAATTTCAAATTGAATTTGCATTCATATACTAAATGACTGATTCGAGTAACTAAAGTTTCAACATAATGCATATTTCATAAACTTTCACACATAATTCTTGCAAGTTGCAAGCTTCCCTTTACCAATTCACTTCCGTAATTTCGTATAAAATAACTATCGCGTTAATCTCTCATCAACTACACGACCAATAAATTTGTAGCGGAGCAATGTATTTAAACAACCTTATAAATCCCATGTGGGTTTTACCCACATAAAAAGCTAACAATATTAAAATGTACAAACGGTCTTCTTATTGCTGGTAAATCGATATATTTATCGTATGTTTCAAAAAAAGTATTCGTCCTGAGTTTATACTTGCTTGCCGTTACAAAAATCAGAAAAACATAGACTTTATTAGAGCGATTACATTACAGGCCTATTCTGCCGCAAAATAGTCGTAAAAATTCTTTTCTTTGTCCAGCCTTAATTGCTCATCAAATTTTGTTTTCGGATGCGAGAATTAAATTCGAATCAAAAAGCATTGAGAGAGACTGTGGCCTCTTTCTCGTTAATGCAACGAGGCCATAAATTCAAGACGAATGATTTACGGCGAAGAGGAGCGTCTTGCAATTCACAGATTCGTACGATCTGCCCTTCTTCCTCGACCTCTTCTTCTTGGCTCATCATTACGCACGTGCATTGATACGCAGGTGTGAGCCCAATTGAGGGCGGGGTGGGTGGGTTTGGGGGTTGGGGGAGGGGAGGGGGGACTAATTATCGTGAATATTCGTAGCCAAGCCTAATGTATTGTCGCTTTGGCTCGGTTCACTCGAGGCTAGAGCCCCTTTACCCGTTGCGGCTAAAGAGAAAGATAGAGCAGCTTGTTAGTAAGAAAAGGATGTCCCAAATGAAAAGAGTATAAAAAAGCGACCCGTTCTCAATATACAGCTGGTGTTTTCCCTTTGTCCCATTTCCTCAACAATGAAAAAGAGATACGTATGCTCTTTTTTAAGTTTAAAGCATATATATCTGACAAGAGTAAGCCTATACTTGGAATGACATTTAAAAAAATGTACAATTTGAGAAAGAGTGGTTTTGATATTAGAATTATTAAGGGAATAATTTTCGTATTGATTTATTATTTCAAATCACTTTTTCTAATAAGGTAAAATAATAGCATTCTGGAAACATCTTAATTTCATTAATATATGCTTCAATACATTTAAACAACAGATCTAAGAGGTGCATTTTCATGCTTTGATGAAACTTTAGTACTCGTCCATAGTTAAGCGATTGCATACATTGTTTTCATTATATGAAATAATAATACATATATAATTATTTAAGATTTATCAAATATTTCGCCGATATGATAGAACGGGTTCATTATATCGAGCCCTTGGCATACTTTTAGATAAAAGGTGGGAAGAAATCGCGTATATTTCATAACTTAAATTGCCTTTTCAAGCAAAGATGTCACACGTAAAAATAGTTTTCATAATTGTATAGTACGCTCGAAAGGGACCACGAATAAAAGTGCACTATATTTATTTTAAATTGTAAGTCTTAATTTTTTTAATTATAAAATATTATGTTTATTATGAAACAAATTAAGAGCAAAATACTTAGCGTAAAGTATATATCCCAATTGGTATATTTTCCCATAAACTAATAAATTTTATCATAATTTTAGAAATATACAAATTTCATTTATAAATTAATCGAGACTTTAATAATATATTGTGAAAGGGATTTCTATAATGACGTATAATATTTTAAGTAAGTGACACCATGATTACATATTATGTCACTTTTTGACTTAATTCTTCTCACTAATCATTCTAAAGTTGACTTGAAAGTATTATTAAAAAGTTTAAGCCTTTGACAATTTTTAAATCTATATAAATATTTAGATATTCAGACATTGATGTATCGTGTAGCTGATTCTTACTTAGCAGCTCTGACATTTATCACTCATCTTGCTGTCGTCTGCCTTTAAAATTGCATGATATTTTTCAATTCCGTAATATCTTGGAGTCACTAGCCAGTGGTGCCAATAGGCTCATACGCGTTTAATAATAGCAAGTGTTACTTTATAGTTGGGTGCAGATGGACTGCAAACTATTTCTCTCTCTCTCTCTCTCTCTCTCTCTCTCTCTCTCTCTCTCTCTCGCTCTTCTCACTGTGTATCTGTTTCACTCTCATCCTCTAACGCACACGCACACCCGTATACAAAGTACGCGTCAAGTGAGCTTTCGAAAGGTTTTAAAAATTTATGTGGAAATTTTGTTGGTGTTGCTATAATATTTAGAGGAATCAATCGTTGATATTCCAAGGGATGATTTATATTCTTAAATGGAATTACTTTAACAAAATTTGCATAATTACGACTTCATAGAAATTAGACTTTATATACCAGTCAGATAATTTATAGCCATTGCAGCACAAAATTAGCAAACTGTTTTGAGTACTTGCATTATTTATCGTAATTAATTATTTGACTATATGCCCAAAATTTTCTTTAAAACAGAAGTATTTATTTTTAATAAATCTTTATCTAATTTTAAAATGCGTAATATAATATTGAACTACAAAATTTTTAGAATTATAGGTATGAAGAGAATTATAAGTAAGAATCCTTTTATTCACGTAATTTAAGTTTATTCTGAGATAATGTTTTGGCGTCTACAAAGGCGTATCATTTATTTTTCATATATGAGTTTCATGTAAACGGTTTTATCACATGTGAGAGAATGAATTTTCAGTAATTGAAGCTTCAAAATACGTGGAAATAATAGATACAGTAATATGTACAAATAATTACTTAAAATTTGATACAACATCAACAAAAATCTGGTTAAAGATATAGTGAAATCAAAAAGATACAAGATTATTTGCATAAGTCATTTGATTTTATTTCAAGTGTCAATAATATCTTTCAGCTAATTGCATTGCAGTATGTGGCATAGTGCAATAACAGTTGTACTCTTGTTTAATAAATCAAAACAATTTGCATAATTCATAAATCTATTCATTTTTAAAATACAGCATGTATATTATATTAACTAATAGTTGAAACTATAATAAAACATATATTTTGAAAAAAAAAAAAAAAACAGTAAATGTAAGAGAGCGAAGACTACGATTGAGTGTGAGCATTGGAATTTTGATTGTCTATGGAATGCAAAGATGGTAGGATGATTTTATAAATGCGTTATACAAGCAATGAAATGATGATGTAAATGTAAAATAATGATAAATACGCGAGTAGTATAAAGACTAAATATAAGAAGTTTTTTAATATTACATTTATTGTGATATTAGAAGCACATCAATGATAAATAATTATATCGATATAACGAAGTCAAAGCTAATTTTGAAATGAAAATTCGACGAGTGCATGTCAAGCTTACATATCGAAGTAATGATAAAATTACTATCTTTTCATAATGATTCAATTATGTTCTTATTATTTTCATTGCTCATTATTAATTATTAATCAATACATTAAAATTATTAAATAGCATTATGTATTTTATTAAAAATTCTTCTTAGTATTTTCTTAGTATTTGTCTCCTATATCCGTAAGAATACCAATTGCTGTTTAAATAGTAATTTTTATTCAGTGCTAATTTAATGTAATACTGTTCAACTGTGTCACTTGCCAGAAAGAATAAAAACTAGTTCCGTGAAAGCAAGTTGCATTTATCGTATATCAGCTTAGGATTATTTTATGTACCATTGTTATCAAATATTAAGTTATTGATATTTTATATTGACGATGTAATCATAGCAATTTCCGCGTGCTAATTTCAAGAAAAGGAACTGATAAATATTTACAAATTCAAAGTTTGCCTCTTTTTATTCTCAGTTAAATTCTGTTATGTGCGACTCGGTCATGGCGTCATATCAAATGATTGACAATGAACGGGAGCTGATTGTCGGGATCCGAGGCAAGAAATCTCTCGCTCAACAAAATAATTAAATAAACAAACCCTTAGAGAGATGAGGAGGCACCACACACGTAACCACAGAGTCTCGCAGGCACGGACAGGAGGGATCAAGCAATTTGCTTGGGTAGGTTGCGAGCACGTGCCATTTCACTAGATCAATTCGCATAAAAAATCGTTGCTTTTCGCCCTCAACACGAAGCGCATATACCCGGCCTATTATTTTCTTTTCTTTGCATTATGTCAATTTTCATTATGAGCAATGGGACATTGAGCAGCGTGAAGAAAGGTACGATGCATTTAACTCCATTGATTGGCACGAAAAGGTTATATTTCTGATCATGTCGTAGAGGATTCTCTTTATTTCTATTCACCACAAATTCAATCTAAACAATTATTCGACAAAGATTTAAAATTATTTCAAAATCAATTCATCTTCTTACCATTGTGCAATGCTAATTGCCGATGAAATTGTTAACGCTCACAAAAGTTTTTACTACTTCATTTGTTCTAATTGGCTTTAATCGTCCTTAATTTTATATTTTACTTTTATCAAAACATTTCATACGAATCTCATACTTACTTAACATATAGATAGATTAATGTAAACATCCGTTAAATAAGGTTTATTTACAAAGCTAACTTCGGCCTCGCACAAATGCATTAATTTTGCTTAATTTATTGACAAAAAACAAAGTCTCACAGAAATATATAAGCAATTGTTTGCGCGTAATGTAGTTCTCTCTCACTCTGTGAACACAGTCTTACGAAAACTCTAAAGTCGCCGACGCACCGCAATGTACATCGTCGTTCTGGTATTTATTGAAGCATATCGGCGCGTCGGCGGTTACAGTTATGGGTTACATTAGCGCCAAGGAACGCCACCTTTCTCACGGGTACTTGCGGATATATCGGCGATGTACGTAGTTGGATAATCGAGCGATCGAGCGATCGATCAACCGAGGCAGGAGCCTTATCTAATTCTGTCACTCAGAGCTGTTGGTGTTACAGGGCTGCAATAATAATTCTTAATTTCATATTCACGTGCATTTACTACTGTAACCCGATAATTAGGTTATTATATATCAGGTGGAATTTTTATTAAACGTATATGTTAATAAATAACACGGCGTAAAATATTTTTTATTATGTTGTAACTAAGTTTTGATTATTTTAGTTTCAGTAGCCTATACTTAGTGAACGTACTACCGTTCACATTTATTTTGCTCTGTCTGTCTTTTTCTCAGAATTTTTTTTTTTTATGCCAAAAGTGTAGCGGCGTATTCAAATAATTAAACGATAATATCAATGATAATTTTATTATTTCGGCAGAGAAGTGCGTTGTTTCTTTGCTTTTGGTTGTTTATATTATTTATACTAGTATTTATATGTCAGCAATAGATGTGAAGAATACAAAATTACACTTCAAGATGTTTATCAATCTTTAGAGTTTATCTACTTCTAGAACCCATCAAGTGCCTTAGCAGTTTTTTTTAAATGTGCTCGGTACATTTTTTCGTAGAATTTACAAATAGAAGTTACTTGAGGCGTATATTCTGTTTCAATTAAAATAAATTTCGCCTTTATTATCCAAACGGTGTCTTATTTCTTTCAGCTGATTATATTGACTCATACGTTACAACGGAAGTGGGGCTGGTAATAATTTCGCAATATAAAAAACTAATGCCAAATAGGAAAACAAAGTGGGATGAAAGGGAAAGAAGGATAGAAGAAAGCGAAAAATAGACGATGGTGTACAGACTGGGCGCCGGCCAGTCGTACGGATAAAGAATTACACACTTGCATCGGATGTCTGCTTGTACACACTCAGCATACATTACAGGCATATAGGTGCGCTTGTATATATAAACGCGTGTCGACCGCTCGAGTGTACAAAGGTAATGAGTGTGTCGACTCCCGGAGGCCAGGAACGAGAAAGGGAGGGAAAGAGCTTTGCATTTAGCTCCGATAGACAACTATATAGTCTGACTTTAATGTTACTTGCGCTTCTTTGGCTTTTGTACACGAGAATATGCATGATAAATATCTATATATATATAACCGCATGTGTTTGTTTCTATATATGTATGCGCGTATTATTATTATTATTATTATTATTATTATTATTATTATTATTATTATTATATATATATCATGTGTAAGCAAAAGGAAGCGCAATGAAAAGGTAAATTAATGAGGGTATCGTAGGTGCCACGGAATTTTATTTTTATACGACTACGTATGCGCGCCTTACGTTTATGTCTAGCTCGGTTTGCTGTTAGCATTTTTTGAGATTCGCAATGAAAATTTTTTTTGCATCCACTGTAAGCATAAAGAAGAGATATATAAAACTGAATTATATGTATATTCAAATTATTTTGTACATTTGCATTTAATCATTTATGCTTGCAAATTTAAGTAGTTCCTATATATTTTGATTAGTGCCTCTCGAAACAAATTTATTACCGCGTATTAAAAAACAAAAGTACACTTGTAGTTTCATGTTTTTTTTTTTTAAATAGGACGATAAAAGAAATAAAAGTGTCGCGTGTGTAATAGTTTTCTCAATCGATTCATGAAACCAAAACAATATTTTTACAATACTCAAATAATTATTAGAGTGAACTTTCATAATATATAAATGTTATACTCTACGTAATATCTTTCACTAATAACAATAAATAAAACTTTTTATTATTCGAAATAAATTAGACAAATATATTATGTTATTTTCGGTCAAATTTTTAAAATCAAGCATTAATCAAAGTGATTGTGTCGTGAGGCCGGAACTAAATGCAAAAGGACAGGAGATTACGAGCTATTAGTATTTATTTAAAGAAAATTCAATTTTGCAAACAAAATCTATGGTTTATATCTAGAAGATCACTTTGTTTTTGATAAACGTTTTCACTGAGTTCATTTGCTGGCACATTGGACTATTATATATCCTATTACCTTCAGTCAACTTCAAAAGTCAGTATCTTCCATTGAATTGTAGATATTTTGCAGATGTATCAAAGTGTAGGTATGATAAAGTCTTCGAGGATCGCTTTAATAAAATTGTTAAAATAATAAAAATTATTAATACATCATTATTGCGAGAATGAAAATAGCGAGTTAACAAGCTTGTACAAATGCGTTACCGACACTTTGTCGCCTTAACGAATCTAAAACGGCCCGTTAATCAGCAATGGCTATGCCAAACAAACGACCTAGCGTCGAGAATAACGTAAATGCCTTTAGAGGATTGTGGCAATTTTAAGTAATAGTAAGTCAATAGCGGCGCTCATGAAGTTGGCTCACACGAATAGCTTCTACTGGCAAATCGTTGGCGCGAGTACAGCAAAGAAATCTTAGCCGATACCGATCGACAAACCCTCGACACATACGATAAGCAACAAATTCCGTCGTTGCAGATAAAGTCTTGCGGATAAAGATACGGTGTACCGAGTGGTCGGCCTATTCAGTACCATTAAAAGTAATGCTGTTAAAGTAAGGAGAGACGTTATTAGTGTCCGTTCACGCCCCAACGAATCGGCCAGTCGCGCTTTAATACGCATCGTGACCCATTTAAAAGACAATGACGGCGACGGAGTCTCGTATCGCTGCTCGTCGTGTACTAGTCGCCTCAGCTTTTGTAACTCCCACCCTCGGGGCGCACACGCAATTGGCCAATTTCTAAACTTTCTTATTTGCCTACCATCACGGCTGATTTCCTCGCGTGCCAAGTACCGGCGCCTCTCGCCTGTAATAGCCGTTGCTCTTGTAGCGCCTCGGCTCTGTCGCTTTTCCCTCGTGTGATTTCGCCAACTGCTTCAAAGTCTTCGGATTCGCGAGTCTCGAATACACCGACGTCGTTATTGAGTATTTTAACTCTCTAGGAAATGAAAATCCTTGGGCCGTGTGAGAGATGTTCTATAATGACACTTGGTTCGTGACGTAAACGTTTTACTCTTTGTAGTACTTCTTCATTTTGTTTGAACTTTAAATCTGCGATGCCCAGTAACAAGTAGAGGCATTATTGTTGAATAGTGTAAATACATTTGGTTCTAAAAATTTATCGATGAATAATTAACGAAATCGAATAATATGGTGCACGATGTTAGTGTTCTTAAATAAGTAAGAGAATAAGGAAGTCGATGATAATATTATCCAAACTACATCTACTTATTTTCTTGATTTATTAAAATGTCATTTACAATGTAGTTTAAATGATAATATGCTTCTTGAATATTATTTACTCGAGTTGTTTTAACATTTCATTTTAATAAAATTGTTCTTGAAGTCTATATTTTTATTTTTAATAATTTTAAGTGCTCTATAAGTTTGGGCACAAAAAAATTTTCAATTACACGAATGAACGATGAAAGATTCGGATAACTAATGCTCCCATTCACTTTATTCTATTAATTCGTAAAAGTGTTTAAATATTTACCGAACATGGATTTTAATTCAAATAAACGTCTGATAAATCAAATAATAAATATATCTGAATAAAACGTCAGTTAATGTCACTTTAAAATATTCAAATTGAATAAAAATATATTTTTGCACGTTTTTGTTTTGACGGGCACTGTTGAAGTAGGTGGAAAAATCTACCAACTTACCATATTTTCAATTGCAATTTAAATTTGCTTTTAACATTAAATTTAGCAACATTAAATTACTAGCGGCATTAATAAAACACTTTAAAGAGAAAGCAACTGGTATCTGTCAAGTGATTGTAACGTTACATAAGAAAGGCAGTTAAATAATTTTTATGGTAAAATTATGCTTACTCATAAATTCTTAATGATTATGCGCTTAAAATCTCAAGTATTATTGCACTTTAATTTTGCCTATGTAGTATAGGAAAAATAATTGACAATGATGCAGTTGATAATTTGCAGAGCTTAAGCTAATTCGAAGTAATTTATCCAACAGAAATTTTCCGTCTGTTCTCAATTAAAATCAATTTCACGATAGTCACAAAATGAAAAATTCATGTTCTTATTACACAAGTCTTATAACGCCAAAAGTCGACCTTGCGAGCCAAAGTTGGACTTAAGTAAAATAACGTCTGCATTGTGTGCAGGTCGAAAACGTAAAGGCTTTGTTTGACCGGAAACAGTCATAGTCAACTGTTAAGAGATTTTACTTATTTACCTGCTTATGTTTCTTACTAAAGTAATATTTTGTTATCAAACATCTTCCATCTAGTGTAGCAGCATGTAATATTGATTAAAAATGATCGAATGTTAATCGATCACCTAAATTCTTCTGCAATAAAAAGAAAAAAAAGAAGGAAAAAAAAACGATTTTTCATAATAATAATGGGAGCGAAATTTTACACTTTATCAAATGCTTTTTAATTTGTATCTATAATTTTCATTTGGTAATTTAAAATTTTATACAATGATATAATGTAAGATTTAGATAAAAATGCAATAAATCATGCACGATAAGATGTCGTATAAAGTGTTTCATAAATTTTAACATTTTTTTATTCTCTAAATTATCGGTGACTCATCCTTTTAAGACCTAAAACTAATGTTTCCTCGTTTTTTCATATTAATATCGATCGTTCCATTATTAATAATATTCATGTAAAAATTAATCGTTATAACGATAAGAATGTATTTCTATTTGTTCCAGAGTATAATGTAACAAAGTCTTTGACAAGCGCGACAAGAGAGTAGCTTGCATTGTCTTATTAATATGGAAAATTATGCTAATAATCGATCCAAAAATACGTGTCACTTTGCCAATCATATTTATCAGTGGCCGATGTCTTATTTGAGAAATAATCGAGCAAGTCACGTGCCTGTCAAAAACTTTGACTTATTAACCTCTTTTCCCAAAATTTTCATATAACTGCTATTGTTTAATACACTTGAATATAAAAGTGACTGAGGCAGACATTCGTGCAGGTTAATCATAAAATCAAACTTCCTGCCGAAAACAAAGGTACCTCCTCAAAACCGCATTTTCACGCTCATGTAAAATTTCGTAGTCCAAAGTATATTTATTGTTGTCTTGGGTATAATAAAGCTAAGTAAACGTAAGAGATCCTAGCCAGCGCAGCCTATCTAGATATTTTTTGCTCTAGAGACAGACGGGAGCAGCTTAGCGTAGTAATGTTCAGTATTTTCGAACGACATTATAATTGCTACCTTTGCGCAAACAATATAAAGAAGAGACTCTCGGATATTTCGCAGGGCAAACGCTCTCCGCGGCTTAAACTAAGAGACCAATTGGCAGCAGCACGCGGTCAATAGGTGCGCGATCCACTGCTGCCATCGACGCCTACAGTCGCATTGTCATTGTCACAGCGATAAAAAAGCTTTTTCTCAAATAGAAAAGGCCCGAGGAGGGGGAGCTATTATTAAAAATCGCGAAGCATCGGGAGGTCGACACTCGTGACTCATGCCGAGAAGCTCCTCCCGCAAGCTTCGTGGAAGCTCGCGAGCGAGCGAGAGTCGGGAGGTGCCGTCGGCTTATCCCTTTGTCGGGAGGCCCGAGAGGCTCCTCATGGCCGTCGCGCAGACAAAAGGCGCGCGTAATCGCCGAGACGGGAGGAGATAATGGTCGCGACGCAAGGCCTCGAAGTGGCGCCTACGTATCGGGAAGTCCGTCTCGCGACCGTCCGGGTGTGCATGCGTGCGTGCGTGACGCGTCGGCGAGGGTCGGCGGCCCTCGATGCGAGAGCGGAGGCAGGTGCGCGCGCCTCGGCGTCGCTCGCATTCTTTCGACGGCCGACGCGCGGCTACGGTCGCTTCGAGCGGCCTCTTACCAACATTGCCCAGTCGGACGAAAATCCTTGCCACCGGGACTTCCTTGTGGCCAATGATCGTTTGAGTCGCCGAGCTTAGCCGAGCTCCCAGCTCTTCAAACGAGTGGGCTCGAGCGCCGGCAGAGTTTTCAATGTTCCGCTGCCTCGCCTCGGACGATAAATAATTTTTTTTTATCTAATCTTTATTTATTGGCCATTTATTAAGAGCGCTGTACGCCTGTGGCCGAGGCCTGACTTTAGCATTGCAACAGAGTAATTTAATTATAAGTTTGAGCGAGCCATTATTATATAGAAGCGCAACTCCAGCGTCGATGTTTAATCATGTTGACAAGAGCTCTTCGAAGAGGGCATTGCGATAATGCCTCGTTGTAATGAAGGCATTGCGAATGTAGCTGCCATTGGCTCGCGCTTATCAATAATAATGCGGATGGCGGCTCAGTATTTTGCGAGTGCGGCGATCGAGTTCGGATATGTAAAATGTGCCTTGTCTGCTGCCTGGCGCCTCGGAAGCGGCCTTCGCAAGCAAAAGCGTCGATTAAGCGTCGTATGGAGTACTGCGCGGCTGCCGCTTAGCATCCGTCGATTCTTCGGCGCGCATGAAATTCCACCATCCACGCACGCAAATATAGATGCTAAAAAAGGAAGAGCCGGTGCGTTTTCATTTCGGCGAACGGGCGCGTCATTTGGCACGCGGAAGCCGAGCTTTCGTGCATGCGCCCAAGTTGCGCATGTGTACACTCTTCCGCTTCGCTAATTCATTCTTTTGTCGCTCGGCGCACTTTCGCTTCGCTCCTTCTCCGATTCCGTTCGTGGGAACGAGCAGTCGTCCCGTTTGTTTTCCTCTCTCTTTCTTTCTTTCATTCCTTTCCTTTATATATATATATATATATATGTATATATATATATATATATATGTATATATATATATATATGCATGTATTTTGTTTTTTGCCAAGTGCGAATAAAGAGCCACGCGGATATAGGCTTGAGCCCTGTATTTCGCTTATTTCGTTGTCCCACTGCTGTGAAAATATACGCCATTGATGATTGAGAAAGTCGGCCGATTGTAGATTTATTGCGATTATGCGAGGGACCGATTTGTATTGAAGAATGTAGTACTACGTAGCCGATTATTTACTAGGAGGAGGCTCGTCATTTGGTTTGTTTAAGAAATTATTGAAGATTCATGGCACAAGAAAGAAGGCGTCAAATGTAGTATTTACTTATTCTGCCGTCATTAAGCAGCATTAAATAATTTTATCGGCAAATACGATTTAGCTATTGAGCATCTGCTCGGCTTTATATGGCTCAATCATACATACAAGATATTGACAATGGGATATTTTAAAATTACCATTTTTTTTTAAAAATTTTCTTATGATATGTCGACAATGGCTTTAATAATGCGACTAAAGTATAAAATTATCTTTATGTAAAACACGTTTCATTTTTCAAAAGTACTTGGCACAATTACACTTTGAGTTGGGAAATCGACATTTCTGGCCGACTTCTTACTTTCACACACGGCTATGCTGCACAGCTGTAAATGGCCAAGGTGTCTTGAAAACCGTCGTAATCACGAATTGCTACGAGAACGAGCGACTAATTATTTCATAATGAACGTGTTAAGTAATTGAGAGGCGTCGGGATTACGGCTCAAAAGCTAACGAATCCCCTCCGATTCATTTTTACGCAAGGTTTACAAAAACATTAGCACCTGTGGAGCCATGAATCATCGTCGTACCGAGGTCGACGACTCCTCCTATTTTATTTGCAAAAAAACAAATCAGCACAGCTATTGAGGCAGAGCCATCGTTAGGTTGGCCAGCAGCAATGAAAAGGAAAACGTCGGCCCTTGACGCTCGCTCGCTCGCTCCTCTCGATGCTTCTCGCTTCGTGCCTCGTGGCTCCTGGCTAAGGAACGTGTAAATTACGAGCTCGCACACACGCACATCGGTAGCCCTTCGTAGCCGATTATATGCTAATTCCGTTGTACCCTCGATGTTTTGCCAACGTTGCGTTGGCGTTTTCAATTATAAGCAAGGGCGGGTTTACCTCGAGTTAACATTTATTTTTATTTCCGAAGCGCAATGATTTATATCGAGAGATTAATACCGGCTAAATAAGCCTCACTTTTCGTGATAGATTTGCTTTTCCTCGGTCGTTGAAAAATAATACGCAACGTGCTTATGTATGAAAACATTTAGCTTCATCGTGAAGCATGCAGGTTAAAAATATTAATGGAACGTTGGGGAAATACACTGTACGAGGGAAGAATTCACCAAATATAAATTACAAGTTTATCTAAATAATACTAGAAGCAACTGCATTTGAGCTAGAATTATATATTGAAAAATAATATTTATTAATATGTCTTGATTATGTTTTAATATTATCATACGTATTATTAATATTATCGATTCAATAATAGAACGGAGAAACTTACAAAGATTGTAACAATTTGCGCCTAAGCTTTATAACGTAAAATTATTAATAGAGTAATTAAAGTTCAGCAAACATTATATTATGTGATTTTTCTTTTAAAAAAATCTAAGCGTGACTGTAATACTCTTGACGACTATCTGCATTAATTGACTGTCTAACTCACCTATCACAAATTATATTACAAATGCAAATTCAGCAAATAACCTTTAAAAACGCCCCAAGTACAATAAACGAACACTTTAGGCATGTCATCGGAAAAAGTTAAAATATAAACGTTAAATATATAAACGTGGACTACATTTAGAGCTCATCAGGCCACGGATTATCATAAAGAGTTGATTCATACGTCCGTGAGCATAGGTGAGAATGTAAGTCATAGGCCACCATACGAGTACCTCGTCGTCGACTGCGGTTCGCGTCAACAGAAATGGAAAATCGAGGTCGATGCTATTTTCTCGCGCGTCAATGCGTACCGACACGGCTTGGCGTTCACATACTTTTATTAAAGCAATTTGCATATTCTTATATCCGCAATGCACGGGAGGAGAGATATTCTTATATCCGAAAAGATGGGAAGAGCGAGAGAGAGAGAGAGAGAGAGAGAGAGAGAGAGCGTGAGACAGTGTGATGAGGAGAGGGGAGGGTATTTTGCCAAGTAGAGAATAATTTTTTAGTTTTAGAATAATGTTTTGGTTAAGAGAGCAATTAATCGTACTGATTAAGTAATGGAAGGTAATCGCGGTAAAGCATTGGCCGTATTGATTGTAGGAGGGTAGAGCAAATACGCGTAATTAGAGGCACGTTAAATTTAATTAAACATAATGTTGATTTCCAGTATTTTGTTAGAATAGCTAATCTTCAACAATGCTCATTTAAATAAAATCGTTGCATTAATACGTATATTTACAATTGCAATTATTTTTGCGGCACAATTACTTTACGCTTACTTTAAAAATGTATGTATTCATCAATACTTACCATATTTAAACGTAAGTTTAAGATAAAATTTTAATTGGAGTAAATGTTGGCTTGAGGAAATTATGTTGAATCAAAACTATTTGTATTGACACGATTATTTTTAAGAATGCAATAAGATTTAATACGTTATTACTATTATGGCCAAACAGCAATTGCTAACCGGTAACGTGGGCTTGCTTCGCCCGATTAAAATCATTATCTTCTATATATGTAGAAAGTATTTTTTACATTTTTTAGTCTGCAAAGTAAGCCACGGATTTAAAGATTTGGACTCCCAATACAAAGTATCATAATTATGCCTTACGTAAATACTTTATACGTGCTATTTTCATCCCGGTTTCTCGATGATTGGCAGTAGCTCGTGCGACCGGTTATAAATTGCAAAAAAATATACCAGGGCCGACGATTCGACTTTCGAAAGTCGGACTGATCGTGCAGACAGAGGGTAGAGAGCATTTTGCTTCATCTCTTGGGCGCATTATCGGTAGCGAGAGCGGAGCCGAGCTCTCGTTAACTCGAGCGCGCGCCACTTATCACGTTAATTGGACACCTGGGTAATACGAAAGTGTGCCTCTCTAAAGCATCGAGGCCTCTCGAGGGAGTCGATTAGCGCGTTTTTATCGGCGCACCCTTTCGCACGACCTTCGATACGAGTTCGCTCGTGACCGATGCTTTTCAATTGTGCATCGAGGTGTATGTAATATTATGATTTAAACGATGACGCTTTTGACTTGAGCCCCTTCGCGCGCCTTTAGGCCTTTACCTGTTACTTCTTTTCGAGAACTCACTTCTATGTCGTATAATTAACAAGCGGCTCTCGTTACTATTATTGCAATTATTATTTGGCTTTATTATTTTAGGGCGTAACCAGAGTGGGAACTGGCTCCTAATGGCATGGCATTAAATTTGAGCATAAATAATTTAAGGCTCGTTAGGATATTGCAACGGTTATTGTGCTCCTTGACTATTCAATGCATTGTGATTAAATCATTCGACGAGTATGATTAATTCCTTCGGAACGGATACAGATAAAGATAAAGCAACGTACGTATAGTATTTCTGTTTAGATGGCCATCTCATGTATCGAATCTCAAATGTAGTAAGAGATAGAGGATGGGAAAGCTGAATTTTAACTTGAGCCGATATGCCAAATTTAACTTCCACCGGGCATCGAAGTTTCATAATCTACGAGAAAACGAGAGAAAAATGCAGCAAAGTTATCGCGCGGAGTAACTGCGCGGAGTAACTTATCGGAGCAACATCGGGCAATTATATAAGATATGGCATACACGCGAAGCGCCGTTGCCGTCGGATGTGAATTCACGATTCACGTGCAAGCCACACGAGAAAAAAGTGCCGAGATAAGAGGGCGGAGGGAGTGGCGCATTGTGAAGAGGGCCGGTGGCGGAAAAGCAGCCGCCCTTCCCGCCACGGCAACAATTAACAAAAACAAACCGGACCGCCACGTTTTTACTGACGCCCCTAGTGTCGTACAGACAAATCCACTTAGACTCGAGGCGTCGAGGTGCGATTCTGCATTTCGCCCGTTGTTCTTTATCTTGGCGTTTTGGGACTCGTTGCTGTGCTACTTTGCGCGATCAAGTGGCGAGCGGGATTTGCGAGCGAATGACCGTAGGATGATTGCCTCGCGATACCTTCGGCATTGTTGTTAAAGTAATTCGGAGTCACTAGATGAATGGGCGATAGTGTTCATCACGACGGGGCAATTTATTTAATAAGTTGAAAATTAATATAGAGATTGCCGGCGTTCTCTTTTCTAAATATCATTCTTGCGCATTAGCATAGCAGGGCAGATTGATTATTGAAGGTAAAATATCGCACGATTTTTGCGAAACATTGTTGTTACCTTAATTCTCTTTTTAAATAATGCAAATTGCAGCTATGGCCATGGCGAAAGCCACGCTCGTGACGCACAAGGTCTGAAAAATAAGTAGCCGGCTATCTTTGAATGGATTTCGAACTTGTGAAATAAATTACTTGACACCGATCGAAGCATTACTGGCATATGGGTCTCATAAGCCATTTACAATCACATCGTTGAGCATTGGTTCATGAAAGAGAGCTTTCACATTGTCAAGACTTATTACAATGAAAAATCACCTCAACTCTGGAGTGAAGTACGAGTAATTTAAGATCCGCGGAAGAGAAGGCCAGGAACGGTGAACGATACGGAAATAACATCTTCATCTCCGCATCGTCCTAAGCAATCTCACGAACCGGCCTCGTATGCACCAAGACAAATATAACCCGCCGACTACTTCTGCACCCTCGTCCTGTCTTATTAAACTTGTTGTGATTCCGCGAGCGGGCCACTGCGCCCAGAGTCTCGTCCTTTTTGCTCCTTCGCCCATGTATACGTGCTCGTGACATCGGCGCTCACGAGAAAATTTCGGCATCGCGGACGAGTTATAAGCTGGTTGCTTGAGAGAGAATTGATCGGGTTTTTAATGGAAGCGAAGTTCATTTTGACTGGATATATTGAAAGCATGCTGTGATAGGCTTTAACACCGCTCAAACATATTTCATAGAGCAAAAATTTCCGATATATATATTCAAAGTCTTACCAAGAGATACATGAATAATAATATTAGTCGTTGTGCGTCAAAATTCTTAGATACAATCCAGAACAAAAATAATGATTTTGGCGTTGCACATTGAAAGTGAATTTAATATAAAATAAATAATTTATGAAACTAAATAATACAAATCGAAACCTCGACTATAATAAAATTTTATAAATACGTGCATTGTCATAAATATAATTATTATAATGGCATTTGTAATAATTATGTAATATAGTTTGATAAATCCAAGTGTCTTGGAATTTTTTTAAAGAATCAATTTTTTTGAAAAAATTTCGATTAAATATTTGACAAAATAATAGATAAATGATACGAATAAATCAGAAAATAAGACTATACAGAGTTTATTTATAATAATCAGAATAATTATGTATTTTATGCGTTTGAACGAAAAACTATCTACGTTCATTGAGATTTTAAAAGAAAGTGCCTCAATTATTGCCTTTATCATTTAATTAGAATTTATTGTTGGCATTCCTAGTTGAAACGTTTGTTCCAAATATCCACACAAACGTATTCACATCTTGTATTAGCATTTTTCACACGTATCATCCTTACTTTCTTTCATTGCTTTTATTATTTGCCTCTTTTATGTCCCATCTAAAGGTATTTTTAAACAAATTTAATAGTTGATTTTATTAAATTTTATTAGATTTAATTTTACTGGAATTATTACTACAAAATTAAAGAATGTAGTGATAAAGTCAAATTTAAAGGAACTATAGTTATCTTTTATTCGTGAAGTATTTTTTTTGAAGCAGCGAAATAACTTTATTCAATCGTAAAACAAACATGACTCGTGCGATAAGAAAAAAGCTGCTTGATCATAAAAAGTACGTTTTCCAAAAAGAAATAATCGTCATTACCACTAGTCCTTTCTCGAATTTTTTCATTGTTTCATTATTATCCTCGGCAAACGGCTTACGATAGCACCTGCATATATGATAATAAAAAATATATCGTACACGATATAATGCTCCGCACATGTATATTCAATTCACATTTTTAGAGGACTCTCTCTCTCTCTCTCTATCTCTAAAATGTATACAAATATATATCTTCTTCTCTCCTTTACATGCTCTTCAACCTCTTTATCTCTAAATCATTTGATTTTTCTTTGTCTTTCTCTATTTCTAACTCGGTATTGAATTAGAATGAACCAACTACATTCCTCTGTACAAAGCCATTGTCTTGGCTAGAATAATCCATTAATTCTTCATGTGACGATCGCTTTGTTGTTCTTTTTATATTTGTTCGTGCGATAAAAATTTTCCCTCGTGCCTTCGAATGCTCCTGAGAAATCTAATTAGTCGAATGAGACCGCGACAGAGAACGATGTAATATTTCTTCAACAATGCGAAGAAACGCCTTTTTATTGGCATGGCTGTAAAAATTTTCATACATACTTTCAGTGTTTGTACTTTATTAATTTCAAGGAATATTTGATTGTGAAATTCGTTTCTTAACCCATACAATTTCTTTTATAGCGATAAGTGTTTATTTCCCTAAGAATAATGTATTAAAACTGTTTGCGCGCTGGCGAAAAATACTTCGTATACCTTAGAATTTGTTTTTTATTTGATAAATAAATATTCAAGTTATTTGTTTTTACTGTTATATTTTAATCGACAAGTTCGAGCTCATTTTTTATAAGCGCATTTAATTGTCATTGGGTATAAATATTATAAAAATCACAAATTAATTCGAAGCAAATGTAATAGTCTGTTTTATTTGCTAAGAATGCAAAAATACACACGTAAAAGTATTTTAATCGTGAAAATTTTTTTCATATGTTAACGTTAAATATATCGAAACTTATTGATGCATAAGTAAAACATAAAATAAATATGGTTTCGTTATTCAATGGTAATATTGTTATTTATCTTCATGACTAACAACGTTTTACAGAAACAAGTATATCTTCAATTAATTTGATGTTTTGTAATGGTAATAACGTCATAAATACTTATCTGAGATAATCGGTATACTGTTTTTAGCAGGTGTATATAATTACGGGACCCTTATAATCATTAAATTTTTACTCAAAGCCGACGGCGTACTGCAACAAAGATTTACATTAATTTCTTAATCGACTATTTATTATTGTTTTTTTTTTTGTCATCTCGACGTCATCTTTCAAAATTGTAAAGAGTTCATTCTAAAAAATAGAAAAGGCTGTATGAACTTGGAAAATGTCAATTGCAATTGCCAAGAGGTGTCATTGCGCACTGAAATATAGTATTAAGTGCTTCGATAATGTTTTAGAACATGCATATGAAAGATTACCACAAGGCAACATTGATTACTTTTCATGTAGAATGCGCATTAAAAGTAGTGAATGCATAATTTCCATAGTTAGTTCGTTTCATATATTCTTGAAACTGTTTCAAAACTTTTAATACATTATTTTATAAGAGAATGCACTTTACAGTTATGTCTAGAAAATTATGCATTTAATTAACTAATTTAATTTTGCATTTACATTTCAATATTTGATTATTAATGCCTAGGTATATAAAAATTTTTATTTGAAATTATTGAAATTTTGATGAAAATAAAATGTAGCCATCTTCTTTTAAAATGACTACTTGGCTATTTTATAAATGTATAGTCATATAAGAGCAGCAAAAGCTAATAATAATTTCGTTATTAAAATATTTAAAATAAATATTTTGAAAAAATTAGTTATACGATTGTATCGGATTATAAAATAATAATTTAATCACAAATTGAGCATAAATTTCTGTCTGTATATTTCTTAACATCTAAAAAGCAAAAAGTATGCAAGTATGTTGAAGATTTTCAATGGTTTGTGGGATGTGTTTATTGCCGCCTAGTCATACTTTTGGCAGAAATGGAATTTGAATTTTAATAATGATAGACATAAATGCATTGTCATGTACTACTATTAATTTTTTAATTAAGATACAATGTTACCGATTGCTTTTGTTATATAAAGATTTATAAATAGCTAATAAGAATCTTTTTGCGTTTGTAAAAGTAATATATACACATGGACATGATGATTCATCTAAATTAAGATCTATTCATGTTTTCGTTGAGTCGCTCAAATTCGTAAACTTAAATTTGTTAAATCAATTAAAGACACAAAATTCGCTTCTACCGCTATTATTATTTGCCTCCAAAGAATGCGTAAAATATTAAAATCCTAGGCATTTTTACATCATGAATGTTGGTCTCTACTAGCAAGTATCTGATTTTGGAACTAGTCATATTAGATTAATAAATACAATTCTTTGATATTTCGCACAATTAAATCTTTAATACCAGATTTTAGTTGTATGCAGTACTGTGAATTCAGGTGCAATAATCTGAGGAATATTAACAAAAATCCCGCTAGAGATCCCGATCGAAAATTTCTGTCTTTGAATTATGTATAAAATTCAATTGCAAAATTGCTAATACTAGCGACTATTATTTCATTAATTTTAATTACTAATAATAACGACAGAAATTCAATGAAGGTATAATTTAGTTACAAAAAATAGCTCTTTTTTTGTAATATTCTCTCTACTATGAATATTCCAAAACATTGTGGTTTAAACACACACTGTAATCGTGGACATTAACATATAATTATAATTACATATTTAAAAAAAAAAAAACTCTTCAATTCAATTGATTTATATTCATAGCAAAAAAATATCAATTCGTACTATCAGAAGAGGGCATTTTTATTTGTATTTAATTTAAATATAACATACTGACTTAGATGTATGTACTTGATACATTAAAAAAAACTTATTAAAGTTATTTATCGAACAAAATAAAAGTAAACAAATACCAAATAAAAGTAAACAAATAAAAAATAAAAGTAAACAAATAAAAAAATAAAAGTAAACAAATAAAAAATAAAAGTAAACAAGATAGAATATGAAAGCTATATCTCTATCTCCTTTTAATAAAGATCTCCAATTCAATTAAAAATAATCGTTAAATCAATCGTTCACGCGAACCTGCAATAAAATCCCGACTTCAATCAAATGCACACAAGCGTCAGCCGATAATATTCTTTTTCTTTGCAAAGCATCTTGCCGACAAAACGTCTTGATATTGCCATACATAGGCCTATTGTTCCCATCACCTCAATAACAGCCAATGATAAAAGAAGAACAAGATCCACAGGAATGTGGAAGGTAAAATGCCAGGTGCTCAAGAATGAAGTCGCACATATGGATCCGAATTGGGTCTTATTAACTTAAAGCAGTGGATTTAATTGTCATAAAGCAACTATATGGGATTAATAGTTTTCCGTTTATGCCTCTCGATCATTATATATAAGTAAATTATAATATAACTAAAAGGTTCACTCTTACCGAGTGTATTTTGTTGCCTCGTATATGGAATAGAAATATCCGTCGAATCGTTATCGCGGTGACGGCGAAAAGTTCTCGCCCTGAAAAGTACGGGTTTACGTTGGGGATATGATGCCTCGGCATTGCTTTTCGGTATTTCGCGATTTGGTATTTGTACGCAAGCTGCAAATTTAATGTCTCGCTCAATCTTATGACGATTGAGAAATGCATGAAAAGTAATTATAAGCAATTAAATACGTTAAAACGCCCGTATTTGTTTAACGGCTTGTAACAGCGTGCATAAAGGTTTGCTTTCTAATCTGTACTTTCTTTTCGTTTGCAAATGTTTCAAACCACTCAAATTTATAAAACTAATATTTTCTTCTTTTCGAAATCGTGTCGCACTTCAATGAACCACATAACCGACGCGATGATATGTTATAGGAAAAATATTATCGCCTCAACTTCAATTAACTCTGTTTTTATCTGTTTTTACGTGTAAATATAATTTTCAACAGTACAAATCAATTGCAATTGTAATCCGTGAATGCATTTTTGAATGTAAACTTGATAAAAATACGCTAATATATATATATATCAATTCGTAAAAATACACGTTAAAAAGTAGTTTGTTGGCTTAAGCAATGTTGTATTAAAAATACGTACTATCATAAATATTTTTATCGACTTTTAGAAAACGTATTTAATTGATTGTTTTTATTAGTTATTTCTACTTGATCTTATCTTGCTGTCTAAGTAAACTGAGCGAAATCCTGCCTTTTCCTTTACTCGTAGAAACTGAAAGCGTTACAAAAATACATTACCTATTCCCTCAAGAAAAACATACATATTTATAAGAATATTCGAATCTCGTCTTTGCAAACTTTAATAACGCCGTTATTAAAGTGCCGTTTGCGGCTGTATTTATATAAATAAATAGTGGAGGGGAAAACCAGCAACATCGCCGCCACATCGATGTCGCGGTTTTGACGATTTTCACGGCGATTTCGCCAGTTTGCTAAACGACATAGATACTACGCCATAAATAGACAAAAATTTCGTGCGAGATTTTTACGTTTTTATTAAAAAAAGAGTCTCATTAATAACAAAATTCACAAAATTCTTTATTCCGTAATTACTGTATACGTCCAAGGGCAATTTGAGAAATTCACCCTGCGAATATATTCATATTATTGTTTAGTCAAGAATTTGAGTTATAATTTCATAGATAGACTACCGAATTATTTATGCTATATTAAACTGTACGCAGTACACACCTAATTTCAAATAAAGAAAATAAGCTGCCTATAGAGCTTCTAGCTACCGAGTTTTTTCAGAGCCCTACTCAACCATTTTGCCATTGATTTTCTGTTACCCGTAATGTAGAACTATAATACTATTATTATAATAAAACTTTAATATTTATTCCTATTTATGATTGAAAACCCGAGTACGTGAATTTAAAATATGCTCATAAAAATAATGCAATCCAACCGGCAATTTAAGTTAAACTGTAAGTATTTACGATTTTCATCTAAATGTTTACATATCAATTTTTACAATTTTCAAACATACGATAAACTGCGTGAGAACTTATTCTCTTGGCTTCATTGAAATTAATTTAATTGTATTCAATTTTTGTGATAAAAAATTGAAAGGCTCATTGTGCACTAATTATCGTACTCGAATTTTTTTGTTCTAGATTTTATTTAAATATTTGAAGCAATAGTACTGTGCTTTATATTAAAACAGCTAAATTAATTTAGATCTGTGAGTCTTTCCATGTGCATTTATTTAATCAGTATGGACTCACATAATTTAGATATTATGAAATAATGTTATAGTAGAGGTTAGTTTTATTAAAAAGATTTTAAAAATGGATCATTAAAGAAATGCCTCGAGGGTATATATTAAATACAATTACATCAAATCGTATGAACTTTTAACGACAATTTAAGCTTTAATAAAAGCGAAAATCACTTTATTTTTACACAAAGTATTATTTGAAGTAGTAAATTTTAATATAAACGCTCACCATTGCAATATGTTTCATAAAATTATTTTTACTTTAACGCGAATTGTCGTTTCATGTATGCGATGAATATAATGTTTTGTTTATGTCGATGACAAAAAATACCTGATAATAAATCAGTGATTTGTTAATATTGCCCCGAGCGTTTGAATTTATAAGAATAACAGTGAAAATAAAAAATTCTCTTCTTGCCAATCGCCTTCAAAACAGAGAGAGAGAGAGATTTATTTTCGGACATTATGTCATGGACTGGCGTTAAGTATTTATATATCGACACAAGCAAGAAAATAGATTGCGTAGAATTTAATGCAGTTAATGCGACTTCTAAATGGATTTATATATCTTCCGAGAGTCTCTGTCTGCGTTACACATGCAAGCGATTGCTCCGAGTATTTCTTTTATATCAGGAAGATTGGCTTCAACTTTTATCTCGCTCTTACAGGCCTGCTTTCTATACGAGCAAGAACTGAGAAAATTCATTTTAAATTACGTACGATTTATTATTTTCATTAAATACTTATATCAATTCACTTTAGGCATGTTGACTTAATCAAGTTTTTTATATTGAAATAGTAGCCACTTATTACAATTACGTCACCAATTCAATCATTATAAATATGGTGCAATCCATTATACATTTTCTTAAATTGATTGTTTTAAATTATAAACTAGATCTGTTAAGCAATCCATCATTCAATATCATTTTTTAATTTACTATTTTATAGATTTATCATATGTTTTCATAATATTAACGATTTGCTATTTACTTTGTGTTTCAGGTGAGTGCATTTACGATAAAACAGATTTTATACCAAAGCTGAATTTTTGTCATATATCGTTTGTATAAAAAAAAGTATATTTATTTTTGTAAGTAATAAACAGTTGACAATATTTATAATTGTATTTATATATATAATAATAATAATATAATTGTATTAGGATATAATTCCATTGAATTTTAAACTTTTACTAATCTTTTTTTTATTTTTAAATACTAAAATTTTATTTCATTTTTTACTCAATACCCTTATTTTTAATGAAAGATACAATTTCCATCAATATTTTCATTCAATAGCATAAACACTAGAGTTAACTGAAAAGATGTTATAATACACATATACCTTTTTGAAGTTTTTTTTTTTGTCAATTATAATATTGGCAATTAAGTATAATATTGCAAAATTTTTTATTACTAATTTACAAGGACAGATTTATAAAAATTTAATATAATTATCTGTATTTTTCTTAATTATTTAAGTGTCAAATATTCAGATTAAAAACAAAACTGATTTTAAAATATGTGAGAAGAGTTCAATTCAATTGTTGAAAATACTACTTACAAGGGAAATTCTATAACTTGAAAAATAAATTTTTAGTTAAAACTACCTAATGATTTAAAATCTAATACAAATCTCATGGATAATCGGCAATAAAAATTTAATAACCTATTTATATTACTAAATAATCTTGTATAATTATTCTTTGTCTATTAATTCATAGATGGAAAAGATAAATAATTAATAACATAATTAACTTCTCACATTACTGTTAATAATCAATTAAATAATAAGTAGAATAACAAACATAAATTATCATTAATATGTGCTTATTGATGTTAAAAAAATTAAGCACTAATAGGATACTGATAAGAGATGATTTTAGTCATTAACCACACTTTTACATTCGAAAACCAGTAATCGAATGGAATAGAAACATTCTTCCGACTTAAAATACCTCGTTCGAATTGATTTGAGAAAAGTAAGAGAAAATCCTTTGGCTATTCTCCATTCGCATACATAGAGCGTTGATGAAACAAAATCGGCTATTCCCATCTGTCCGACTTATTACTTCATTAAATAAAAGAAAAATTGAAACCCCCGATAGCGGAACCAAAGCATGGGTATGTCCAATTTTCCTCAGGCATAACAGTCCTGTCGACATATACAGGCCATACGTGGCAAAAGGGTGAATCGCTGATCTGCGCCGAGATCAGAGGCAGATGCCGATCTGCTAGTTAATTATGCGATCTTTTATAGGCGTTCGGCTGTCTTCAATCACGATCGCGCACGTAAATAAACATCCGCGCGAAATGCGCGCGCGCGCAATCACCGCCACAATTGCTTTCGTAAGCGATTGTTCTGCAAGCGGACTGGTCGAGCAACTCTTTGTGCGCCATCAGGAAGGCCTGAATCTTGTCTTTTTATTTCGGTGAAACTTGATATTCGCTCGCATTTTACGAGAGGCACCATTGTTTACGCGAGCGCGCGCGCTTACATTGATTATACTGCGGTGCAATTTTCAATTATTAACTATCAATATATTATACAAGGGTGTTGTTGAGAGAAGCCAATATGAAAGACGATGCTTTGATATTTAATTGCGCTTTTCTTGAGCTTCCTGCAAATCGATCCATTTTCGTGCGTAATGTGATTTTATTTACAGTATCACGCCTTTAGTTAAAGTTTACCCGTTCACTTCACTTAAGTTCAATAAATTATAGCATTTCAAGTTCCAAGCGACATTTCAGATTGAATAAAGCAACATGATTTTACAAAAACTTTACACGATTTAATTATATATTCATAATGAACCTTATTGACTTAACATACACATAATTCATGGAATATGAATACTAATGAATATCACTGGTATTCATACTGTCTCGCACTTGTGACTCGAAGAAAAATTGTATGTACCAAAGAGAGGCGGTTCAAGGTAATTAATTTGTGCTTAAACGCATTGTGAAACTTGATCAAGCAAGCCATTTTTCATCATCCGTTTGCATGCAAAGCTTAGATTCAACATCCCACATAATTGACATCTATTTGGACACGCGCGGGCATGCGTGCATACCAAAAGAGTCTGTACGTGCGTACGCGTGCGCTCGCGTGTGTGCGACACGTACAGTATCTTATTTTGAAGTACATAACCCAGTCTTGAAAGTGCCTGAGAGGTAAAACACGATTTGTTCTCACGCGACCAGCCAATGCGGACTTGTTTCTTTTTCGAAAAATTTCAGTTGAGGAATGCAGGCCGAATCCAGTGCCGCATAAAAAAAAAAGTTTATCATGGAATCGCTCGCGCGTACCACGATTAATCGCGTCTTTCGCATTACCGGATATCCGAGGCTTACGGCTCGGCTTATTAAATTACTAATTTATGTTTATTTTTACGCTACAAAAACTTTATCTTTATCATAAGTAAATAATCACTTTCGTTGCAATTGCTGAGAAAATTCCACTTCGATAGTAGAAATAAAAGTTGTCTTAATATAAACTAGTTTAAAAAAAACGCTGTTTTTCATTATGTAAAGTTAAGGAAACTCGAGTGTATTGAAATTTCGTCATGCCATTAGACTTATGTCGAGGAGAGCATTGCTTAATATTTATTAATTCCTTCGAATTATCACGGAAATGCATAGTTTTTCTGTCAAAAATTGACTCACCAACCAGAATAATTGACGTTTAAGCTGCCGAAAACTCGATTTCCTTCAACAGATGTAGCTATTGCGATCCACATAAGTACTTATAAAAAAGTTTTTTCCAGCCTTGAACTTTTTACTGTTCGAATTCAGCCAGTACTTTCTACTCATGAGGTTGCTCGATTTAATTTTCTCACTTAAACTGATGTTAAAATTGCGTCTTTGATAATAATCTAATCGCCAAATTTTCCACCAAGTAAACGATGAATCACGGTGTCATATGTATGCGTATAAGCATTTTAACAATGCCATTAATGAGAGCGATAAGCTGATTTTATTTTAAAGTATTTGAGCTTGAATTTTGGGCGTCGATGTCGAGTGCACTTCTTAAATCTATTTTCGGCATATTATTGTATATGATATCTACATTTACGCGCACCTTACATTCATACAAATATTTATGTATCATCAATTCTATAAAAAACTCGCATTTGTGAAAATATTTAACCATCCGATCACAATCATAGGTAGTTAAAGATACTAGTATGGGAAGAAATTTTTTAAAAATAAACTTGTTAACGTAAATTTTAAACGTCGAACGTTTTATTTATACTTACTCGTTTGAGTGTTTGAGATCAAATGGAAACACAAGTCCAATATAATAAGGGAATATTTTGAATAGCATTATTCGCTATTAATAAGTCATTTAGAGACATAACGAGGGGGGGGGGGGTCCCTTACATTAAGCTTCTATACTTTTGTTAATATATGACTTAATACAATACTTAATACACTCTTTTAGACTCCAGTTCTGAAGTTAATGTCGCGATTCTTCTATTTTCTAATTCGCGTTACCAAATAATCGCCTCGTCTTATGTTTATATGCGTCGTCTAACTGATATACAGCAGGCCTCAAAGATTAAATCAAGCATACTTATTTGTGATTGTGTAGTTCTAATTTTTTCAATGTTAATCTTTAAAATACTTTTTATTGCTATTATTCAATTCGTTTATACCTTAACTTTTCTCACAAATATCGCCACATAACGAGTAAAATGTTTCGGCACTTCTCGTGCATTTTAGTATTAAGTATTGTAAAATATTATTATTAAATGACTGTCTACTTTCCGACATAGCTAGATTCATTATTACAAGCAATCGAAAGGTAAATTTTATAATTTATGGTAATAACTAATAACTAATGGTAATAACCATTAGTTATTAAAAATAACACCTACATGACGTTTGATGCGGCAATCTGTATTAACTAATTGCTATGTTATTAATTTATGACGCTATATATAATACATTATATAATGGTTTACTCGTTTATTCATTACTTTTGTAAAAATATGTCGAAAATAATATTATACCTTAACTACCATCAAAATAATCGTTTACTTATAAATAATACACATCTCTCGGACAGTCTTGATATTTACTTAAAAATCTATCATTGATTTAATTCGAATCCTATTACCAATGGAACAGTCGACAAATATAAAAAATCGAGAACATATTTTAAATGTCCTTTCGTTATGCTAAGCGTAAAGCCATATAAAATGCAAATAAAATCTTTTACACCTATCGCATGATTAATCGTTACGCGTTAATAAACAAAAATTACCGTCAAAAAGGGGAATATGCAAATGTAAAATGTGAAATAAATCAGGTCGTGAATGAGATTCTAATTAATAAACATAAAGCGGTAATAAAAATACAATTGCGGCTCTTAATAAAATGTCGCTTAAAAGATGGAGCGAGAGGCAAAAAGGAAAGAGCGTGAATAGGCTGAATGGATAATGAGAAAGCGCCGGAGTAGCGTATCACGGCATAATCGCTCAAGCACGCGCGGCTTTTATTTAAATCGACGTCTCTCTCTCTCTCTCTGTGGCCCTCTCGATTTCGGTTCGTTCGTTTCTACGCTCAGCCCGAGGTTGTCACTGTCATAATCATTATTAATACATCATATCTTTCCAAATCTTGCCTCTGGAGCGTAACGCGCTGATCCAAACGTATTCGCTCCCGACCCCTCCTCGCCCCCCCCTCTTTTTTTTTTATTATTT